>SKCR01004825.1:0-26211 GCA_019454045.1 Zanthoxylum bungeanum | reverse complement strand
AGGCTTTATGTGATTTAGGAGCCAGTGTTAACTTGTTGCCTTTCTCTATTTACAGGAAACTGCAGATTGGAGAAGCATGCCTACCTCAGTTTCATTGCAACTTGCTGACCGAACACTCGCATTTCCAAGAGGTGTTGTTGAAGATATGCTGGTCAAAGTCGACAAACTAATTCTCCCAGCAGATTTCATCATCCTTGACATGGAAGAAGACAAAGAAAACCTATCATTCTTGGAGACCATTCTTAGCTACAGGTAAAACTGTGATTGATGTGCAAAAAGGAGAACTGACCATGAAAGTGCAGGACCAAGAAGTGACCTTTAATGTTTTCAAAGCCATGAAATTCCCGAGCGATGAAAAGGAAGAAAATGTTTCAGAGTTGATGTTGTTGATAGTATCGTTCAAAATACTGAGCCAAATCCCACAGATACACTTGAAGCTTGCATCACCAACATGACTGACAGCGAGCTAGATGCTGAAATCCTGGAATGTATCAACTACCTTGACAACCATTCCGATTCAAAGCAACACCACCAGTTGAAAGCTTGAACTGCCAAAGAAAGATCGAATCAAGCCTTCGATTGAAGAACCACCACAGTTGGAGCTGAAGTTACTTCCGAGCCATCTCAGATATGCATTTCTTGGAAACTCTTCTGAATTACCTGTTATTATTCTTCTTCACTAACATTGGAGCATGAAGAAAAGCTACTGAGAGTATTACGAGAGCACAAGAAAGCCATTGGCTGTACTATAGCAGATATTCGAGGCATTAGTCCATCATTTTGCATGCACAAGATCCTGATGAACGATGAGTACAACCCACAGTGGAACATCAACGGAGACTCAATCCAATCATGAAGGAAGTCGTGAAGAAAGAAATCATCAAATGGTTGGATGCTAGCATCATTTACCCCATCTCAGACAGCAGTTGGTAAGTCTTATGCAGTGTGTGCCAAGAAAGGAGGAATTACTGTGGTTACTAATGAAAAGAACGAGCTGATTCCAACAAGAACGGTGACTGGATGGAGAGTATGCATGGACTACAGAAAGCTGAATAAAGCCACGAGAAAGACCATTTTCCGCTACCATTCATTGACCAGATGTTAGACAGATTGGCGGGACATGAATTCTATTGCTTTCTTGACGGATATTCAGGGTACAATCAGATTTCCATCACCCCAGAAGATCAGGAGAAAACCACATTTACATGTCCCTATGGTACTTTTGCTTTCCGCAGGATGCCATTTGGATTATGTAATGCCCCCGCCACCTTTCAGCGTTGCATGATGGCCATATTCTCAGACATGCTGGAGCAGAGTATGGAGGTATTCATGGATGACTTTTCTTTGTTTGGAGATTCTTTTGACCATTGCTTGCAAAATCTGGAACATGTGTTACAAAGGTCGAAGATACAAACCTGGTACTCAACTGGGAGAAATGTCATTTCATGGTACAAGAAGGCATTGTTCTTGGACACCGGATCTCACAAAAGGGAATCGAGGTAGACAAAGCAAGATTGAAACAATTGAAAAACTACCTCCACCAACATCTGTCAAGGATTCGAAGTTTTCTTGGACATGCAGGTTTTACAGGAGATTTATCAAAGACTTTTCCAAAATTGCAAAACTCTTTGCAATCTTCTGGAAAATGATGTGCCTTTCAACTTTACCAAAGAATGTCAGGAAGCTTTCGAGATCTTAAAACAAAGCTAGTTTCTGCCCTCATCATTGTAGCACCAGACTGGACCATTCCATTGAAGTGATGTGCGATGCAATGATTTGTTGCTGTAGGTGCAGTTTTGGGACAACGTAAAGCAAAGATTTTCCACACCATTTACTACTCCAGCAGAACTCTGAATGAAGCTCAACTCAACTACACAACCACCGAAAAGGAGTTGCTCGCAGTTGTGTACGCTTTTGACAAATTCTGCTCCTATCTGCTGGGTCCCAAAGTGGTGGTCTACACAGATCATTCAACAATCAAATATCTGATCACGAAGAAAGATGCCAAACCCAGATTGATCCGTTGGATACTTCTTCTACAAGAATTTGACGTGGAGATTCGAGACAGGAAATGGACAGAGAATCAGGTGGCAGATCATTTATCGAGGCTTGAGAATGGAGAAACAGCTGGCAAAGACTGTCAATCAAAGAAACTTTTCCAGATGAACAGCTGTTTGCCATGAAACAACATGAAATCCCTTGGTATGCTGACTATGTCAACTACATTATGTCAGGAAAATGGCCGTTGGAATGGACAACTCAGCAACGAAAGAAGTTCTTCAAAGAAGTCAAGCACTATGTATGGGATAAGCCGTACCTGTTCAAACGGTGTGCTGATCAATTATTGAGACGATGTGTTCCACAGGAGGAGGTCAACAGTGTTTTGCAGCACTGTCATTCATCACCATATGGCGGACACTTCAGCGGAAACAAAACTGCAGCAAAAGTTCTTCAATCAGGTTTGTTCTGGCCCACTCTTTTTAAAGATGCTTATCTTTTTGCTATTCAATGTGACAGGTGCCAGAGAACGGGAAATATTTCCAGGAGAAACGAAGGACCGTTGCAAAACATCTAGAAGTGGAAATATTCGATGTGTGGGGTATAGATTTCATGGGACCCTTTGTTCCATCATTCGGAAACCTATACATCCTGGTTGCTGTAGACTACGTCTCCAAATGGGTTGAAGCAATTGCATTGCCATCCAATGATTCAAAAGTGGTGATCAAATTCCTGAAAAAGACATTTTCACTCGGTTCGGAACACCTCGTGCAATCATCAGCGATGGTGGGTCACATTTCTGCAACAGATACTTCGATGCACTCCTATCCAAAAACGGAGTTACTCACAAAGTTGCCACTGCTTACCATCCACAGTCAAATGGACAGGTTGAGGATTCAAACAGAGAGATCAAAAGAATCTTAGAGAGAACCGTTGGATCAACAAGGAGGGATTGGTCAACAAAACTAGATGATGCATTATGGGCCTACCGGACAGCTTACAAGACACCCATTGGTATGTCCCCATATCGATTGGTGTTTGGCAAAGCATGCCATCTTCCAGTTGAGCTTGAACACAAGGCGTACTGGGCACTGAAGAAGTTGAATCTTGATTCACAAGCTGCAGGGGAGAAATGACTTCATCAACTCAATGAATTGGAGGAGTTTCGTCTACAGGGAGGCTATTAATCACAAGAGCCCAAGAGCCCCAAGGCCCAAGGCCCATCTTTTGACTAATTAATATATATTAAATATTATTAATTACCATACCATCCATACATCCAAGCCATATATCAAAGCCCAAGCCCAAGCCTTAGAGTTCCAATTTAATATAAGTGTGCAAAGTCCACTTATAAACTTTCTATATTCCCTTTACATTTCCAATGTGGGATTATTATCACTCTTTGATATACAACTCTTACAATACCCCACATTTGTATAGCGAATAGTGGCGATACTGTACATAACATGATCTGGAGAAAACTTAAAATTGACATGCATCAGGAGAGGTGTCTTTTGGACTTGAACATTCCTTAGTAATACTTATTGCATTTACCGATGAGTCAGTGTGTATATGAGACATTGAACTGTTCATCATATTTTGTAAATCTAGGCTATAAGTATCACACATATTCAATTTCGACATCTCTTCGATTCATACGGTTGTGTTCATTTTGGTCCTGAACAATCCTGGATTCATAGGAGCTTAGAGAATTTAGCCATTTAATTCTCATAAATGCGACCCCACATTACTCCTATATAGTGACACAAAAATTTATAAGTATCGTATAATACTATTTTATCATTAAGAATGATCAATCATTCATCATTATCGTCATAAACAGCATAACTTCTCTTATCATAGGAATGAGCAGCTTGTTATGCTCTATTACTTGAGTTTCACCCAACTAGTTTTCCACATTGAACCTAGACTTTGATTTACCAAATTGCTAGGTTGGGTTTCCGCTAAGTTACTTCTCATTGTGTTGGCTTTAAGCCCATTCCTTGATAAATATAACACTTGCTCCTTTGGTATACCCTTTGTTAATTGATCTGCAATATTCTCCTTTATTTTACAAAATCAATGGAAATAATGCCAATCGAGAGCATATGTTTTATAGAGTTATGTCTTCGTCTTATGTGCCTTGACTTCCCATTAAACATATGGCTTTTTACTCTCCCAATAGCAGCCATGCAGTCACAGTGCACACATATGGCTGTCACAGGTTGAGGCCACATTGGAATATCTTCTAAGAAATTCTTTAGCCATTCCGCTTCTTCAGCAGCTTTATCCAAGGCTATGAATTCTGATTCCATTGTTGAACGTGCTATACACGTTTGTTTTTGTGATTTCCATGATACTGCAGCTCCATCAAGTGTAAACACATATCCACTTGTTGCTTTTTCTGTATCATTCGAAATCCAATTGGCATCACTATATCCTTCCAAAACTGGTGGATATTTTGTATAGTCCATACTTCATTGAGTATTTAAGATATCTCAATACTCTAACTAAAGCATCCCAATTATCATTTGAAGGATTACTCGTATATCTTGCCAATCTATTCACAGAGTAGGCAATGTCTGGTCTAGTACAATTCGTGATGTATTATAACGTCCAAATTATACGAGAATATTCTAGTTGTGACACACTGGCCCCAATATTTTTCTTTAATGTACTCTTAGGATCAAAAGGAGTTTTAGATGGACTACTATCAAAATGTCCGAATTTCCGAAGAATTGCTTCCACGTAGTGTGATTGGCTTAGAATATAACCATCACTAGTTCTTTGAATTCAAATTCCTAAGATAACATCAGTTTTTCCCATGTCTTTCATATCAAAGGTCGAATTCAATATTTTCTTCATGGAGTTTATGACACTTAAATTCGGTCCCATGATGAGCATATCATCAACACATAAACATACAATGACAAATGAATCATTATTCATTTTCTTGATGTAAACACATTTATCACATTCATTGATCTGAAATCCATGTGATAACATTGTATGATCGAATTTCTCATGCCATTGTTTGGGCGCTTGTTTAAGTCCATAAAGTGATTTCACAAGTTTACACACTTTTTTCTCTTTTCCTTTTATACAAACCCTTCAGGCTGTTCCATATAAATTTCTTCATCTAACTCACCATTTAAGAATGCAGTTTTTACATCCATTTGATGTATTTCCAAATTATAAATTGCTGCAATCGCTATTAACATCATTATAGAAGTTATTATGGTTACTGGTGAGTATGTGTCAAAGAAATCAAGTCCTTGTTTTTGACAGTATCCTTTAGCTACCAAACGAGCTTTGTATTTATCAATTGTACCATCAGGCTTCAATTTCTTTTTGAAAATCCATTTGTAACCAATCGGTTTGCAACCGGATGGTAAGTCTACTAACTCCCACGTATGGTTTTGTAGAATGGATTCTACTTCGCTATTTATTGCTTCATGCCAATAAACAGATTCAGACGAAGTTATGGCCTCTTGATATGTTTGAGGTTCAGCTTCAGTGAGAAAGGTTAAAAAATCAGGTCCATAATCTTTTGCTACCTTGATTCTTTTTCCTCTTCTAGGTTCTAAATCTTTCTCTTGGAGAGTTGATTTATTTGGTTCCAAATCCTTGTTTTGAACACCAGATGAAGAGGCAACATCATTCCCATTCTCTTGATTAAATTCAGGCATTTTTCATTTATTTTTATCAAGTCTATCCTTATAAGGAAATATATGCTCAAACCATTTAGCATTATTAGACTCAATAATTGTATTTACTTGGATATCCGAAATTCCAGATTTGATTACTAAAAAATGGTATGCTGCATTATTATTGGCATATCCAATAAACACACAATCAATGGTTTTAGGTCCAAGTTTAACTCTTTTAGGCAAGAGAACTTGTACCTTTGCTAGGCAACCCCACACTTTCAGGATTTTGTATGCTGATAGCCTTTTCTTCCATTTTCATATGGAGATTGATCACTCTTCTTTGGTGGAATTTTGTTTAAGATGGTGTTAGCTGTAAGTAACGCTTCACCCCAAATATTATGTGGTAAACCAAAACTGTTAAGCATGGAATTCATCATATTCTTTAGAGTTCTATTTTTCCGTTCAGCTACCCCATTCTGTTGTGGAGTGTAGGGTGCTGTTGTTTGATGAATTATTCAATTAGAAGCATAAAATTCTGCGAAGGCATTAGATTCATATTCTCCGCCTCTATCAGATCGCAATATTTTGATCTTCTTGTCTAACTGATTTTCCACCTCAGTTTTATATGTCTTAAACATATTCAAAGACTCATCTTTGCTATGTAACAAATATATATAACAGTATCTACTATTATCATCTATAAAAGTGATGTAGTAATTCTTTCCACCACGACTTGGTATTGATTTAAAATCACCCAAATCTGTATGAATTAATTCTAATAATTCATTTGATCTTTTAGTCACAGATTTATATGACTTGCTAGTAAACTTTGATTCAACACATGTTTCATATTTATGCATATTATCTTTTGTACAATTAGGCAATAAGCCAAGATTGACGATTCTATGCATACATTTAAAGTTAATGTGACCTAGTCTAGCATGCCATAATATATAAGATTCAAGCAAGTAAACAGAAGCCTTATTTATTTTATTAATAACATCATCAGCAATTACATTAAGTTTAAAGAGCCCTTCAGAGAGGTAGCCATTTCCTACAAATGTTCCCCCCTTAGTAAGAAAAAATTTGTCAGACTCAAATACAAGTTTGAAACCATTCTTCTTAATACAGGACCAGAAACAAGATTCTTAGTAATTTCAGGGACATGGAGTACATCCATAAGGGCAAGTTCTTTCCCGGAAGTGAATTTCAGAACCACTTTCCCTTTTCCAGCAACAGTTGCAGTAGTTGTATTGCCCATATATAACTTTTCATCGTCATTGTTAGGAGTGTAGGTAACAAACATATTTCTGTTTCCAAAAATATGTCTTGTTGCACCAGTATCCACCCACCAATCCTTACTGTCAGTCAGTAAATTCACTTCAGAAACAAAAATACCAACAAATTTTTCCTCAACAATATTTTCTTGTTTGTTACTGTTCTTATCATTTGGACCCGGATTTCATTTCTTGTGACGGCAATCTAGTGCTCGATGTCCAATTTTTCCACACACCCAACAAGCACCTTTAATTCCCTTGCAATTCTTCCCTTTTACAGTAAGAACTTTCTGAGTTTTATCTTTCCCTTTATTGTTCTATTTATTCTTCTGGTTTTGAGGTTTAGGCTTAGGCGCCCCTCCACTCTCAATGACATTTGCCTTGGCTTCAAATTCTGAAAAATTCAGCCCTTCAGTCTTGCGGTGATCTTCTTGCACCCTTAGTTTGAGAACCAGATCCTCCATTGACATATCAGTCTTTTTATGTTTAAGATGTATCTTGAAATCATTCCAAGATTGAGGCAATTTCTCTATCACAGATCCGACAGCAAATTGTACCGGTAGAGTCATGCCTTCGGCCTTAAGTTCATGGATAAGAATCTGTAATTCTTCCACTTGGTTGACAACAGTTTTTGAATCCATCATTTGGTACTTCAGAAATTTCCCAACAATGAACTTCTTTGAACCAGCATCTTCGATCTTATATTTATTTTCTAGGGAATCCCATAGATCCTTGGCAGTCTTATAAGATCTGTATACATCATACAAAGAGTCATCAAGACTATTCAGAATATAATTCCTACATAAAAACTCATTATGTTTCCATGCATCAATTGCATTGAGTTTTTCCACATGAATGTTATCTTCATCTGCCACAGGGCATTCTTCCTTGAAGACATGTGCAAGGTTCAATGTTGTTAAATAAAACATCTTCTGTTGCCATCGTTTGAAATCCAGTCCTTTGAACTTGTCTGGTTTCTCAACATGAGGCTTCACAACATTCGCAGATTGTTCCATCGAAATTCTACTATAGATTGTTAATGAAACAAAACAACGAATGTAATAATTTTATTGAAACATAAACTTTATAAACAATATCAGAAACTTATAAACAAAATTACAAACTAAACCAAAGACAGAAACTTACAGTTCAAGTAATCAAAATTATAAATACACTGACTTGAAGATTGAGGCTAGCGTTAATGCTATGTCCTATAGCAGAATTTCGCCCCTACCCTTTGTGTTGTAGTTCTTTGAACGTCTGCCACCAGGATTCAACAATCTGTAAGTCGAATTTCTGCACTAGAAAATGACCGGGCGAATCTGCTTGATATCTTTTTTTATTTCGTTTTTCCAAAGATCAGATGTAATATGAACATTTTCATGGAAAAAAGTCCCTTTTTCGCATACATACTGTTCTATTTATATAGACAGTTAGAAACAGTTAGTGTTGATACAGTGTTGATGTCTTTTCAGTTGAACTGAAGGGTTGTGTTCTTTTAATTTAAACTAAAATTTAAATCCAAAATAAACAAAAACCAAAAATGTTTTTCAGGGAGGCTATTAATCACAAGGCCCATATTTTGACTAATTAATATATATTAAATATATATTAATTACCATACCATCCATACATCCAAGCCATATATCCAAGCCCAAGCCCAAGCCCAAACCCAAGCCTTATAGTTCCAATTTAATATAAGTGTGCAAAGTCCACTTATAAACTTTCTATATTCCCTTTACATTTCCAATGTGGGATTACTATCACTCTTTGATATACAACTCTTACACTCATAACTTATTTCTTATGATATTACGAAGAAAACATTAGACATCGTATAATTTCTAAGAAAAGATTCTTTCTAGCCAAACAGGTTAAAGAAAAGAGAAAAGGTGAAACCCTAGCGAGACATACCTTTGTGCCGAGCTGCTTCCTCGGAGCCTTTCCTCCGGTTGACTTGCGGGCGGTTGGCTTCATACGGGCCATCACTCTGACACTCTTTATCAGCAACGGAAATTGAAAACAAAAAAAATCTGAATGCAACGCTTCAATAAGCAAATATTTTGCGAGACTTATGAAAGAAAATTAATGATTTGAAAGTTTTTATATATATGTAAGAAATGAGTTATGTCGGTTTATTTGAAATGGCAGCGTTTCAAGATTTTTACTACTGCTTGTCTCTGATTGGTCCATTTCGGGTGACAACATATTGCCAGCATGGGTTAGGTGTGTTTTCTCAGTGAGAGAGAGTATGGGTGGGCGCGGTTCGGTTTGGTTCGGTTTTTGCTAAAAACCGAACCAAACCATATTTTACGGTCTGGTTTTTTTACCTCTCAAACCAAACCATTAAATAACGGTTTGGTTCGGATTGAAAATTTTTTAAACCAGCGATTTACGGATTGGTTCGGTTTACGGATTATTCTACTTAAAAAAAATCATCCACTTAAGTGAAGACAAAAAAAACTAGTCTAGCGAACAAATACTATTAAATGATACGGTGCGAGCTGTGACTCCAGAGAACACATGCACTCAATAGAAGATTGAAAAATGAGGCACAATTAATTCTTGTATTTTTTAAAAATTACATCGAATAATGATACTACCATCATTCTAATTAAGAGACAAACCCAACAGCTTACTTTCAAGAATAAACCATAAAACAAAAAATTTAAGAATAAAATTATTAACAAATAAATTTAAGAATAAAAATATTAACAAAAAAATTAAGAATAAAAGTATTAACATACTAATAAAAAGAAAATATAAAGTAAAATTAAAAGAAAAATGCAAATCTTTTTATAAAAATATATAATTTTTTAATTATGACGGTTCGGTTCGGTTTAACAGGTGCAGTTCGGTTTAGTATCTGAACCGAACCGTAAATCGTTTGAGGTGGGCCAATCCCAACCGCAAACCAAACCGTTAGAAAAAAAACCGTAAATTTGGTCTGGTTTGATTCGGTTTACCGTTCGGTTCGGTTCGGTCGGTTTTTTTGCCCACCCCTAAGAGAGAGATCGCTGCTGACTCACTGGGTCCATCGTAACTATTTATTTTTTGGAATATTTATAGGAAATCAATTTTTTTTTAAAGCAAACTAACTCACATTTTTTTAAATGATACTAAATCAATTTAAATTGTTTTAAATTTGAAAAGCCCTCAATGATTTTAAACCTGTTTATTTATATTCGAATTTAGTAAAAACAATAATAATATCAATTCAAAATTTAAGTAATTGGGTTTTTCTAATATTTTAAAAATATATACTTAAATTATATGAAGATTTTTTAAAATTCAACACATTTACCTACTGTAACATCCCCTAACTGGAGATGCTACCGGTAGGGAATAGGTCATACTATCCCCTTGAGCCTCTAACTGTGACCAACACTGTTAACCTTATTACAGGCATAACTCATGCAAAGGGGTCAATTGCCCAACTCAATAATCAATAACATGCATCTCAAATAGGGGTGGCAAAACGAATCAACGAATTGAATTTGTATCGAATCCTAAACGAATCGAATCAAAATGTGATGGATTCGTATTCGATTCGTTTATTAAACGAATTCTAATATCATGATTTGTATTCGATTCGTTTATTAAACGAATCGAATACATATATTTGTTTATTCGTTTAGTCATGAATTATTTAATAAAATAATTTACCATACTTGATTTACATTAATTCTTCATAAATATATACATATGAAATATGTAATTAATATATTTACTAAAAATATCTCACCAAATATCAAAAATATTATTTTTTTTCTATGGTAATTAGATATAATTTCTTGAATCTTAATTGAAAATTAACAAGAACTAATAAAAAAAATATTAAAACGAATCCTAAACGAATAAACGAATCAATGAGTTTAAATTCGTATTTGATTCGTTTAATAAATGAATCGAATCGAATTGACCCATTTATTAAACGAATCCATTTTTCCAAACCTGTATTCGCTTAAAGCGAATTGAATCGAACGAATAAATGAATCATGATCCAAATTGACACCCCTAATCTCAAATATCCAACACAGTGTTCTCATTAATACATTACATTACAATTCTAATAAAGGACACACACAAAGACATATACTCTAAAATGTATGATGTGCAATTTTTATTTGACATGGACTGTGTTGATTTATGTACTCAACCTGATGGACCCGACAACCAAGTTGTTGGGGTTTTTGGCGATGAGGCGCACCGGAAGCGCGGTTCGGGCGAAATCGTATTTTAAAACTTTTTCAAAATACCGAATAAATTATTCAATATCTAATATGAATAATTTATTCATATTTCACCTAAACCTATTTATTCAATATTAAATATTGACATAAATATAGTTGAAATTTCGGGAAACTTTTACGAAAACCGATTTTCCGTAAAATGACGCAAAATGCATTTTTGACCGAACCAACTACCCGACAATTATGGAAACAGCCCAGGTCAGCTCCAATAGTGTCGGGGCAATTCATGGGCTGCCCGAACAGTGACAAACTCACTGTTTGGACAACCGTCACCCGGTTGGTTCAAAATTCACCTGGTAACGCCGTTTTTGGTCGTTTTCTCTTATTTCAAGTCGGAAACACTTTCCGACAATTGTGCCAACTCCCAAAACACATCCAAAACATTCAAAAGACATCAATTTCATCACAAAATCAGATTCATTTCCAGGTCAAAACAGAAAACGAAATTTGCCCAAAAGCATGCTTTAAATCCAATTTTCAACAAGATTAATCTAATTAATCCATCACCAAATGAGTCCCACCACACATGAACAACTCTAGAACAATTCTAGGCTATCTAAGAGTGGATCAAAAACTCTATAATCTCAACAATATTGTCCAAAAATATTTCTGAACAAATTGGAATGAAATTACACTAATTCCATACAATATCACTTCACACATGCATCCTAACTTCCAATCCATCCACCAAGCAACAAAGCCCCAAATTTTCAGATTTGAAAGAAACCAATAAACAAGAAATCATATTTCTAAGCTTGGGGTTAAGAAGATTACCTTGAATCTCCCAAATCATTAGCATTTTCTTTGATTTTTCCTTCAATCTTCCATGGATTGATCAAACAAAGTTGAAACCCATTTTCATTTGGCCTTGGACGTTGATGGAGGATGATCAAGAGAGAGAAAATATTTTTTCTTTATTTAAATAGAGTGATGAACGAAAATGGGGCATTTTGTCTTTTTAAAATTAATCAAATTAATATCTATTTACACTTTATAATAAACCAATCAAATTAGGACAAATAAAGTGTAATTTAAATCCATGTCATGTGTTCCAATCATTTGTCACCATGTATCATATCCATAATGACAATTGGATAAGGTTGAAAATTCAATTATTTAATTATTTAACATTTAAATAACTAGATAATTAAATAACAACCATATATGTATTTTTATTTACATTAAATAACAAAAACGTATATTTATGGCATGTGTCAAAATTTCATTTCGCGAATAATTAATGTGTATCTAATCGTATTATGTATCAAATACAAATACACAATAATTATTAGCGGACAAAATCCCCTAATGCATGTGTTATCGTTTAACCAATTAAACGATCCGGATTAACTCATTTATTCCGATGAAGTATCATGAATAATATGTATTATTCATTTCGTGTTGCCCAGGTGCTCAATGAGTACACTTCATATTGTGGGACTCTCTAAGTTTAAGTCGATCAGTCACGAAATCCAATTTTGTGTTCATAATCCACCCACTCATGGATTATGACGACCACAAATAATCTCGCTAAACTATGCAAGCTGATGTCATAGCATATGTATAATCCCTCCGTCACAGGTCATCCGTATTATACCTGGGATATAGATAACAACATCAAATCTGTTCGGTATAATACAGTCGACTTTCAATTTACGATCACTAAATAACACTCGAAACTGATTTCCGACATTATACCACGGCCGTGGATTTACTAGATCGTAAACACGTGTTGGATGCCTATGCCCTATACACAGGACTGACGGATCCTATCTTGATACTTACAGGATATCATGAGCATCATTCCACACACAACGAACAGGCAGAGGCCTGATCATGACTAGATCATTGACGTGACTGCCATCAAAGTGTAAATGATAACTCATATATCCACAGTGGTATCTCAAGTCGAAGGACCACTATGCTCGCTTAACTCGAGAAGGTTCTTATTGACGTTGGTGTACCATCTATAGGAAACCTTCAGTGAGTCATTTAGTGTCTTATCAAATAAACACCTACATGTCTATACGAGTCTCCCGAGACTCATGGTTCACTGGGATAAACCATCGGACCAAGTCACGATATACGACATGTACTGGTCTCAGCAGATTTACTAACCGACCTGTGTTAGTAAATCTTGACCATGAACTTTATTTAAGGATATACAACTAATAGTGCGCTTCCCAATGTCAATTACAAACTACGTTGTAACTGCACACTATACTGTAAATCTTAGGTCTCTTTGTCTAATATACAAGTATCACTGAACCAGATTCAGTTTCGATCTAATCGTAATCAGATATCTAATCGCAATTGATCGAATAAGTGTATAAAAGACAAGGGTGCTACTGTTAATTAGAATATTATGGAAAATACAATTGCTCGTATTTATGAATCGGACATAAATCGATCCGGATTGGCACTCCGAGCACCAACCCTAACAAATTTCTCCAACTTGCTCTAGTGCCAATCCATGTATCATATTACACATCTCAATGTGTATCATATACTCATGGCCCTCAAGAGCTCACCAGTGAAAGTACCTACAAGCAATAGCGACAAAGAAACTCTATACCCAAGAGGGGGGGGGTGAATTGGGTTATCGCTACAAATGCGGAAATATAAAATCTTTGCCGATTTTAAGCTCTTATTACCAAGTGGGAGTTTTAGGCAATTTTCTCTATTCCAATTAATAGCCTATATGCAAGTTTCTAAGCAATATTATAAATGTAATCAAACTTGCAAATAAGTAAAAGTTAAGGGAAAGAGAAATATGACACCACGATATATAGTGGTTCGGCAAACCGTGCCTACGTCCACTCCCTCAAGCCTCGCTTGAAGATTTCCACTAGAATCGAGTTTTCCGTGGTTCACTCGTAACCAAGAGTTTTCCGCCAAGGCACACTCCGAACCTTTTACAAGTTTGAGTTTTCTACGTAGGCTCACTCACAACCTTTACAATTTACCCAAACAATGGGATTTCACAAATCACAAGTGTTTTGATATGAAAGAATTAAACACACTTGGGCACTCACAAATAATAAGAAGATTGTGTGAGAGCAAACCCAAGTGTTTCTAAGCTCACTAAATGTATGGAAGGTGTGTGTGTGAGCTTGGATGAGTGTTTATGAATATGAAGGTGTATGACACTCTTTGTTTGCCTTAGAGAATGTATATGAAGGTTTTCTAGATCTCTAACCTAAGGCAAAGGAGTTAGGGTTCTATTTATAACAAAATGCAAAGCTTTCCCTAACTTACAGCGAGACCGGCGAGCACACCGGCGAGGGGACCGGCATACCGGTCTAGGGCTCCAACGGTAACATAACGTTCAAAAAACTAGCCGTTGGACCGGCGAGGAAATCGGCAAGGAAACCGGTAAGTAGTGTGCCGGTTCCAGAGAGCATGATTTGTTATGCCAATACCGGCATGGAGACCGGCGAGGAGACCGGCGAGGTATGGCCCGGTTCCAGTAGGCATGCGAAACAGGGGAAGGCCGGTTTAATGACCGGTAAGGGACCGGTAAGGTCCATGCCGGTTCCAGAGAGCTTCCTTAAATACTAAAATGCAGATTTGAAGGTTTTAGTGCATTTTGTACATGCCTCTAATGCATCTAAGTGAATGTGCATGATCCCTATGAGCTTAGGCACTTGAATATTACATCTCACATTACAAATTAAATCCTAAGCTAAGACTTTGCAATATAATCTTCAATTTGCCGCAAGTCTTCACATTCTCGCTCTTCACCTCATATGCTTCGACACTTTTTGTATTGCTTCGTGATTGTACGTCGAAGTCGTCGATTGCGTTGACGTCATCAAAATCCAATTACGCGACCAAGTCGCCAACAATCTCCCCCTTTTTGATGATGGCAACCCCTTAAAACTTGTTGATACTTGTGAGCTTCTTTGAGTCCAAATTTGACCATTTTGCTCCCCCTCAACATAAGCTCCCCCTCAATGTGTGATTGTCTTCAAAATAGCTCTATAACAACTTGACAAACACATTAGTACATTTACTCCCCCTTAAACCAAGGGTGAGGGTTAAAACAAGTTTTAATCTCATTTCTAATGATTTCTCCCCCTTTGACATTATCAAAAAGTGGAGAAGTAAAATTTAAATCTAAATGAGATACCAATTATATATGTGCTATAAAAGATACCAAAATAAAAAATATGCACATTTTGGCATTTCCCCCTTTTTGCCATAAGAAAATCAAAATTCATGCATAAAATAGCATTTTTCAAAAGATAATCACTCATGAATACATTTAAATTGTTAGATCATCTTAAGCATGATTTCTCCCCAAATTTGATACCATCAAAAATTATATCAATACATTCCATGATACCCATTTAAAAACCAATGACTTCAATGCATTTTAATGATTGTCTTCTTATGAATATCTTACCAATTACTAAACAATCAAAATCCATGCTTTTCATGATTATTCAATTATGTTCTAATACATACATTTCATGAAGTTCATCTAAGACTATGCCAATTTACATGCATTTCATTTTCAACCAATTAGTTCATATGGCAAGGCATATTCAATCAAGTGATCACATATATTGTATTTGACTCAATAAATTTCATGTGATACCAATTGAAATAGAATAGGGGTTTAAATATATGATTAAGGCACTAAAGGATATCAAATGAACAATTGATACCAATGGAAGTTTGAATACTTGCCTAATCATTTCGTATGCTTCAAAACATTTATATCAATTTGAAATATGCATACATACATAATTTAGAGGAAACGGTACCAATGTTTCCGTAAATACGGATTTTACCTTTACCGTTGCGATTCCTCATTTCCTTGAGCCTTTGGGATCAATTTTGCAATTCTCTTTAAAGATCCATTCCCAAAGCTCCCCCTACAAATTTTTCAATTACACTTTGGTACCCAAACTTTCTTGGGTCCATTGGGGTTAGTTTTGATTCCTTGAGGAATCCATGCATTCTTATTCACATTCATATACATGCATTCAAAAATTTTATGTCCCTTTTTGTTACAAGCATGACATGTGACATTTTCATTTATAACATTCTTAGCATGAGAATAGGATGCCTTAACAAAATAATTCTTCAAAAATTTTCTTTTAATATAAGGCCTATATCCTAATCCTTCTCTTTTAAATGCACATTTTTGGGATCCAATAAGCATATTAAAATTTTTATGTCCCAATGTGAATTTGCTAAGTATGTTTTGCAAATCTACAATCTTAGTATTTAATAAGACATTTTCATTCAATATAGATTCGCAATCGCATGTCTTAGAGCTAGATGGCATATTTGATATGGCATTTTCAAGTTCTAGCTTTTTAATCTTTAAACATGCATTTTCATCATTCAAGCATGCAATTTCTTTTTCATGTTTAGCCTTTAAGCATATCACATCATTTCTAAAACATGAATTTTATCCATACTATAGTTGCATGTTCAATTTTAAGTGTAGCATGCTCATTTTTAACTAATTTCAATTTCTTTTTAAGCATATCACACAATTCTTTTAAGCTATTAAAAGCATCAAGTAAATCATTATAATCTTGAGAATTGTGTACCTCTTCTTCTTCGCTTTCTTCTTCAATTTCAAATTGGATGTCTTCATCCGTGATAGCCATAAATGCTATTGATTTATCTTTGACTTCAACCTCTTCCTCCTCAGATGAGCTTGAATCGCTATCGCTCCAAGTTGAAGTTGCTTTCATTGCCTTTTTCTTTGATTTTCCTTTCATTTTCCTCAATGGGCAATCGGTAGCTATGTGACCCGGTTTGTTGCATTCATAACATACAATTTTCTTGTTCTTCCGCGGCCATTTTTCTTCTTTCTTTTCATCCGTCTTTGATTTTCCCTTTTGTTTTACGGATTGAAGAAGCTTCTTGAAGCTCTTATTTATTTGAGCCAACTCATCATCACTATCACTTTCACTTGAGCTTGACTCATCTTTTCTTCTTGCTTTTAAGGCCAAGGATTTCCTTGTCCTTTTCTCATCTTCCTCTTTTTATCCATTTTGATCTCCATTTCATACTCAAGCAATTTGCCGACCAAATCATCCATCTTTAATGTGTTTATGTCGTTTGCTTCTTTAATGGAGGAGGTATAGCTTCTAAACTCTTTCGGGAGAGATCTCAAAATTTTCTTCACTTGATCCGATGTCCCGATGACTTTTCCCAAGGCTCCCAAATGGTTGATGATGATTGTAAACCTTGAAATCATGTGATCGATTTCTTCCCCGGATTCCATCTTGAAATTGTCCAATTCACACATGAACCGGTTGATCTTCGATTCCTTCACTTGGCTTGTGCCCTCATTGACCATTTCCAAAGACTTCCATAAATCATAAGCATTTCCACACTCCGGAAGTTTGTTTATTTGATCCCGATCAATGGCACATAGAAGTTGGTTGAGTGCCTTAGCATTTTGTGAGGCTATTTTTACATCCTCACTATCCCATTCCAAACTTGGCTTCGGAATATCAACCCCATTGCTATCCCTTTTGTTGGCCCTTTGCACCTCGTGTGATGACCAAATAAGATTGCGGATCAACGGCTAGGAGATAATTTAGCATTCTCATCTTCCAATAATTGTAGTCCGTTCCGGTGTAAAACGGAGGTCTAGTCGTTGAAAATCCCTCGGCAAGATTTGACGAGTTGCTTGTAGATGCCATAATCTATTCTCGGACGGTTAGGTCTTGTAGAGAATACCTCGCTCTGATACCAACTGAAAGTACCTACAAGCAATAGCGACAAAGAAACTCTATACCCAAGAGGGGGGGTGAATTGGGTTATCGCTACAAATGCGGAAATATAAAATCTTTGCCGATTTTAAGCTCTTATTACCAAGTGGGAGTTTTAGGCAATTTTCTCTATTCCAATTAATAGCCTATATGCAAGTTTCTAAGCAATATTATAAATGTAATCAAACTTGCAAATAAGTAAAAGTTAAGGGAAAGAGAAATATGACACCACGATATATAGTGGTTCGGCAAACCGTGCCTACGTCCACTCCCTCAAGCCTCGCTTGAAGATTTCCACTAGAATCGAGTTTTCCGTGGTTCACTCGTAACCAAGAGTTTTCCGCCAAGGCACACTCCGAACCTTTTACAAGTTTGAGTTTTCTACGTAGGTGCACTCACAACCTTTACAATTTACCCAAACAATGGGATTTCACAAATCACAAGTGTTTTGATATGAAGAATTAAAACACACTTGGGCACTCACAAATAATAAGAAGATTGTGTGAGAGCAAACCCAAGTGTTCTAAGCTCACTAAATGTATGGAAGATGTGTGTGTGAGCTTGGATGAGTGTTTATGAATATGAAGGTGTATGACACTCTTTGTTTGCCTTTAGAGAATGTATATGAAGGTTTTCTAGATCTCTAACCTAAGGCAAAGGAGTTGGGGTTCTATTTATAACAAAATGCAAAGCTTTCCCTAACTTACAGCGAGACCGGCGAGCACACCGGCGAGGGGACCGGCATACCGGTCTAGGGCTCCAACGGTAACATAACGTTCGAAAAACTAGCCGTTGGACCGGCGAGCAAACCGGCGAGGAAACCGGTAAGTAGTGTGCCGGTTCCAGAGAGCATGATTGTTATGCCAATACCGGCATGGAGACCGGCGAGGAGACCGGCGAGGTATGGCCCGGTTCCAGTAGGCATGCGAAACAGGGGAAGGCCGGTTTAATGACCGGTAAGGGACCGGTAAGGTCCATGCCGGTTCCAGAGAGCTTCCCTAAATACTAAAATGCAGATTTGAAGGTTTTAATGCATTTTGTACATGCCCCTAATGCATCTAAGTGAATGTGCATGATCCCTATGAGCTTAGGCACTTGAATATTACATCTCACATTACAAATTAAATCCTAAGCTAAGACTTCGCAATATTTTCTTCAATTTGCCGCAAGTCTTCACATTCTCGCTCTTCACCTCATATGCTTCGACACTTTTTGTATTGCTTCGTGATTGTACGTCGAAGTCGTCTATTGCGTTGACGTCATCAAAATCCAATTACGCGACCAAGTCGCCAACAACCAGCACTCAAGAGGTAGGCAAAAACAAGTAAGCCATGCTTTAATAAATCAAGTTTGTCCAACAAACCCAATCGTTTTCCTTAGCCAGCATCATTCATATTTTTGAAGAATCCAAATTCCACATCAATATGACACAGACGTTATATCAGTATTGTGCTATAGCTACTGAGTTGTCTATGTATTTAGAAATCAAATCCAAACACTATAAGACAACTGCAAGCACAAAACTAATATCAAAACTTCTAATCATTGAGGTCACTTTGCAACTTCTTAAGTCAATACTTCATAAGCTGCAACTGATTCCACTAGTATAGTAGATTCAACGGTGACACTCCCACTGCATCTTTCTGACTTTATATGACATGGACCATCTAATGTAATAATTAGAATCAAAACTAATTTAACATTATGGTTGCAGACTAAATTCTCTATGAATGAGAAACTCGTTCTTAATATCTCAAAGATCACAAAGAACATGTTTCTAGAACCATCATATGGTTTATCCCATATAAAAATAACTTGTAACAATTACAATTAAATTGATATCTTTAATCGTACATAATATAATATTCATTACGCCATCATCCTATGATGCATAAGATTGATTAGACATTCCAATCAATCTATCTTTCGACAAAGGAATCATCTTTTACGAAAGATGAATACTATATACATAAAAGACATGTTAACTGTTAAACAATTATACTAACTGCCATACAGATAGTCTTACTGTGTCCTTTATTATATCATATCTAATATGCGACTAATGGGAGTATCTCACAAGTCTCTCAGTTTTATATCATATATGAAATTTTATATCAAATATAACAGAGACAACTCCCACTGCTTACACGGAGAAAAGAAGACTCAGGATATGTAATACTAGAAATAAACTTGTACGCTCCCACTGACCCTACTGACAAATATATATCTCTATACTTCGATAAAACCAGAAAATCTGACTGATATCAAAATCAGAGAACACGGTTTTCCGGAAAGCTTATATGAGTCTACAATATGTTTCATAAGCTAGTATATCAAACTGTGATCTTAGCAGAATACAAACTATAGGGCCATTCTAGAATGAACTTCTTCAAACAAAGAAATCACTCAAGAACGCCACTTCGCATTCTTTAGCCAAAATACAGTTTAATAATAACATTAACCAACAAATCTTTAATTGTTCAATCAGTGCGACAATAGACAAGCTTCCTCAGAATCTAGAATAGACTACTGAGTATAACCTTTCTGACTGTCTTATTATAAAGGTCAAACCTTTATCAAGCTCACTTTGCTTTTGCTGCGCAAATAATTTGCATATTTTATGAACTATTCATAATGAAAGCCTAATCAAGTTCTAAACTCGATCATAGTAAGCAATTAACAATCTTAGATTTATGGTTCAATGCTAAGTTCTGAAATTGATATCAAATATCGCTCCCACTATAAATTATAGGATAATTTTCTTCAATAAGAAAACAACAGAATCATTAAGTATCAAATACTTTGTAAATGATTTTGACATCCTATTGGACTTATACGAAAGTGGTCCAAGAGTCTTTTCATCTTATTAATTATATAATTCCATTACAGTTTATCACTTTCACATTTGATTTCACTAAGTCAAATCTCTTCTGCAATCGTCAACATTTAATGTTAACTACCAAGTAACAAAACAATTTAATTACTCAGGATCGTAGAAAAGATATTCTATCAAATAGAATACAATATCCCATTAAATAGAATTAATGATAAACCTTTCACTCGTACCTCCGAGGCACAAGTACTTTCAATTATATAACCATTATACAAAAGAAAGTATATTTTCTACTATACATATCATATATATAACTGTCGAAACCAATGGAACTTTAATTAAAGAGATGAAATTGTGTTACTGGAGCATAACCCCTAGAGTATTGAAACTAATTCGGTAACACTCAATATCAATGAATCAAATCATATAAGATTCGATCACTCACACTGACCAATTCCATCACAATAGAATCGTGGAAGTTTCACATTGAGTAAGAAACATATTCATTAAAAAAAATATAGAACTAATTGTCCTAAATTCATGCATTTGATCAAATCAAACATATTCGAACAATTCAAAGATGCGCAATGAAATTTTAAAGATACAGTTTTCAACACTACAGATAGAATATCATTGAACTGTTCAAAATATTCTATCGGAGTTTCATTAGAAACATATTGACAGTTCTTGAAAGATTCAAGACGTTCAACATGTTCACTCTTAGAAACTCGTAACTGAGTCATAACAATTCATCAACTGAGTTACGAAGTAAAGAAAACTATCTAAGGCAATTTTTAATTCATTAAACCACATACATCCAATGTATCAGTTTAATGAATCTGTGTTCCAATGACAATCATTGGTTAAATAAGATTTAATCACTTCTTGAATACAATATTCATTAAACAGATAAGGATATGTGGTCTGATCTCATATCATACCATCATTTACCATACAGAATAAGCATTTGATGCTTTTACAATAAAATCTCATAAAGCACAGTTCTAAGTTATTTATTTTACCGAATATTTTCTTAATGTTCATATTTCATTAATGACACTACTAGTCATATTAAAATTTGCAACAACTGTTATACATAACAAGTAACTATCCAATAGTCGCAAGTTCTGATATCAAATATCAAAACATTTATTCAACATTATTTCTGATATCAAATATCAAAACAGTTATTCAACATTATTTAAAATAAACAGACATGAGATCTGGTATGCAATACCTACAGTCGTCGTATTGCGAGAATCGTATTTCTCTATACACAACTATATGTATCTCTTTTTCTTAAGCCTTATAATTTGCGTTCAATTATTCACAATATTTACAAATAATTGATTAGCAAATTATGTCAGACACGTTACTTCTAAAAGTCACTAAAGCCAAGGAACGTCATTAAAATATAAACAAATACTAAAGGGATTTTCTTAATGCCAGTCAAGAATCTCGAGACATGAACTATTCAAGTCAATTCTGACTCCATAAGAAACAATTCCATCTAGAATAATATCCTAAACACATATATCTATTTAGATTATCTAATCGTGACTTAGTAACTAAGTCACAAACCATCTTGATTTTCCAAGAAAATTGAAACAACAGTTCCCGATGGTTTTTAACTAATATAACAATATCTAAGTCTACTGTCTTTCTAGAACCTATTCTAAAACTACGCAACCATAAGTAAAGTCAGAAAACCTATATATTCAAGGAATATAAATGCAGTGGATTAGAAGTGTAAATCTATAATCAATATAGAATAAAAGGAAAACAAAAGCGGTAAATTCCATAAAATTACGCACTGCTTAAGTTATGGATTTTAAACCCAGTAGTGTCTCCCACTACTTTACGTAATACCGTAATCCCCAACGGACAACGAGAATTCAATAATTAAATCGAATTCCATAGTGAGAGTAGGATCCCATGAATATATTTTGACTCACAGATTTGGCACGATCTCGCCTACATATATTCATTATGTAGACAACCCATTGTCAATCACTCACCAGTGACTCATAGTTTTGGTCTTGACTGTTTCTCGCTGTGACAGCTTTGGCACGTTCACAGGGAGGCATATCAAGGCTACACTTGCCAATGACAAACTCAAGCTACCGATGTAGTCCTGACAGTTTTGGCACGTTCAGGATTTCCACTTTCACTTGAATTTGTCTAGTATCAATATACAACCGGCATGGATAAAATTCTATCAACTACACCGTCACTACTTTGGCACAATCTCGGATGCAGCCATAGAAAGTTACCCATAAACCGTATTGGCAAGACGGACCAAGAAACATGTATCCAATACATGTTACTTTACAGCCATATTTAAAAGCGGGGATTTTCCTCTTGAAGTTTTAGTCTACATCAAATGTAGAATTTTAATCTAGATCATTTTATAAACAATTCAATTCTACCTATAGAAAATATAACTTAATTTAACGATTAAATTTTCATTACATTCTCGTTAGCGAAGAATCGAAAAGTAAAGAAACATATATAGATACGAAGCATGTGTGAACATTAAAATTGGATTATATATCAAATATCAAGCATGAGTAATGTAATGGATGAAGCATCAGACCCGCTCTGATACTATTTTTGTTGGGGTTTTGGGCGATGGGGCGCAGAGGAAGCGCAGTTCGGGCGAAATCATATTTTAAAACTTTTTCAAAATACCGAATAAATTATTCAATATCTAATATGAATAATTTATTCATATTTCACCTAAACCTATTTATTCGGTATCAAATATTGACATAAATATAATTGAAACTTCGCGAAACTTTTAAGAAAACCGATTTTTCTGCAAAATGATGCAAAATGTATTTTTGACCGAACCGATTATCCGACACTTATAGAAACTACCCAGGTCAGCTCCAATAGTGTCGGGGCAGTTCATGGGCTGCCTGAACAGTGACGAACTCACTGTTTGGACAGCCGTCAGCCGGTTGGTTCAAAATCCACCCGGTAACACCGTTTTTGGCCGTTTTCGCTTATTTCAAGTCGGAAACAATTTCCGACAATTGTGCCAACTCCCAAAACACATCCAAAACATTCAAAAGACACCAATTTCATCACAAAATCAGATTCATTTCCAGGTCAAAACAGAAAACGAAATTTGCCCAAAAACATGCTTTAAATCCAATTTTCAACAAGATTAATCTAATTAATCCATCACCAAATGAGTCCCACCACAAATGAACAACTCTAGAAAAATTCTAGGCTATCTAAGAGTGGATCAAAAACTCTAGAATGGCAACAATATTTTCCAACAATATTTTGAAAAAATTGGAATGAAATTACACTAATTCCATACAATATCACTTCACACATGCATCTTATCTTCCAATCCATCCACCAAGCAACAAAGCCCCAAATTTTCATATTTGAAAGAAACCCTAGAACACTTTCTAAATCAACAAGAAACAATAAATCATATTTCTAAGCTTGGGGTTAAGAAGATTACCTTGAATCTCCCAAATCCTTAGCATTTTCTTTGATTTTTCCTTCAATCTTCCATGGATTGATCAAACAAAGTTGAAACCCATTTTCCTTCAATCTTCCATGGATTGATCAAAAAAAGTTGAAACCCATTTTCAATTGGCCTTGGATGTTGATGGAGGATGATCAAGAGAGAGAAAACATTTTTTCTTTATTTAAATAGAGTGATGAATGAAAATAGGGCATTTTGTCTTTTTAAAATTAATCAAATTAATATCTATTTACACTTTATAATAAACCAATCAAATTAGGACAAATAAAGTGTAATTTAAATCCATGCCATGTGTTCCACTCATTTGTCACCATGTATCATATCCATAATGACAATTGGATAAGGTTGAAAATTCAATTATTTAATTATTTAACATTTAAATAACTATATAATTAAATAGCAACCATATATGTATTTTTATTTACATTAAATAACAAATACATATATTTATGGCATGTGTCAAAATCTCATTTGACGAATAATTAATGTGTATCTAATCATATTATGTATCAAATACACATACACAATAATTATTAGCGGATAAAATCCTTTAATGCATGTGTTATCGTTTAACCAATTAAACGATCCGAATTAACTCATTTAATCCGATGAAGTATTATGAATAATCTGTATTATTCATTTCGCGTTGCCCAAGTGCTCAACGAGTATACTTCATATTGTAGGACTCTCTAAGTTTAAGTCTATCCGTCACGAAATCTAATTTCGTGTCCATAATCCACCCACTCATGGATTATGACGACCACAGATAATCTCGCTAAACTATGCAAGCCGAGGTCATAACATACGTATAATCCCTCCGTCATAAGCCATCCATATTATACCTGGGATATAGATAACAACGTCAAATTCGTTCGGTATAATACAGTCGACTTTCAATTTACGATCACTAAATAACACTCGGAACTGATTTCTGACGTTATACCACGACCATGGATTTACTAGATAGTAAATACGTGCTGGATGCATATGCCATGTACACATGACTGACAAATCATATCTTGATACTCACAGGATATCATGAGCATTAGTCCACACCCAACGAACAGGCGGATGCCTGATCATGACTAGATCGTTGACGTGACTACCATCAAAGTATGGAGGATAACTCATATATCCACAGTGGTATCTCAAGTCGAAGGACCACTATGCTCGCTCAACTCGAGAAGGTTCCTATTGACGTTGGTGTACCATCTATTAGGAAACCTTCAGTGAGTCGTTCAGTGTCTTATCAAATAAACACCTACATGTCTATACGAGTCTCCCGAGACTCATGGTTTATTGGGATAAACCATCGAACCAAGTCACGATATACGATATGTACTGGTCTCAACAGGTTTTACTAACCGACCCGTGTTAGTAAATCTTGACCAGGAACTTTATTTAAGGATATACAACTAATAGTACGCTTCCCAATGTCAATTACAAACTACGTTGTAATTGCGCACTATATTGTAAATCCTAGGGTATTTGTCTAATACATACATATCACTGAACCAGATTCAGTTTCGATCTAATCGTAATCAGATATCTAATCGCAATTAGATCGAATAAGTGTATAAAAGACAAGGGTGCTACCGTTAAATTAGTAATATTATGGAAAATATAATTGCTCGTATTTATGAATCGGACATAAATATGATCCGGATTGGCACTCCGAGCACCAACCATAACACATGTGACTACCAACAGTATCCATCCTCTCGAGCTCGCCATCCAGGTGCACCTGTAACACAGAAACATTGGGAGTTGGAGGTTAGATCGTTTGAACGACCTAGTGAGTGGACAATTTTTTTTAAAAAAAATGGAACTGAAATCTTTTTTGAAAACTCATGGTTCTAAAACCAAAATAATCTCAAGTAACAAACTTTTCTGTTTTGAGAATATTTTCTAGAATCTCTCTAAATTGTGAGTTATTATGAAACCAT
>SKCR01004824.1:0-29523 GCA_019454045.1 Zanthoxylum bungeanum | reverse complement strand
AGAAATTCAAAGAGTTTCGACACGAAGTAGAAAAACAGCGGCCAAAAGTATTAAAACATTATGGTCGGACCGTGGTGGAGAATACTTAAGCAATGAGTTTCAACATTACTTGAAAGAATATGGTATTCTTTCACAGTCCGAACGGAGAACCGAAATTTTTTGGACATGGTAAGGTCAATGATGAGTCGTACGGAGCTACCAATTTCCTTCTGGGGATACGCATTAAACAGTGCAATACTTATTTTGAATAAGGTTCCATCAAAAGTCTGTTGGACAGACTCCATATGAAATATGGACAGGCAAGAAACCGGGTTTCTCAATCCTGAAGATTTGGGGATGCAAGGCATACGTTAAACATTTGGATAGTACCAAACAAGAACCCAAATCGGATAAGTGCCTATTTGTGGGTTATCCTATCGAAACCAAAGGATATTACTTCTACAACCCACAAGAGTACAAAACATTTGTTGATCTCCATACGGTTTACCTAGAAAAGAAATCATGAATGCAGTGGAAAGTGGGAGGAAAGTAGAACTCGATGAAAATTGGTGTGATACTGTTCCTGGCACTGACCCCCTCACGGAACGCGATGAGTCCATCAGGGATGAGACTTTTCCACAATCTTCTAATACACAAGAACCACGTATGTCAGAGAGATTTAGAAAACAACCTGAGAGGTATAGGTTTCTGATCTCACCTCATGTAGATATTAATCTTATTGAGGAAGATGAACCCGCTTTGCATGAGGAAGTGATACAAGGTATCGACTCCGCTTTATGGCATGATGCCATGAAGTCCGCAATGGATTCCATATATACGAACCAAGTTTGGACACTAGTTGATGCACAAGAAGGTATTAAGCCTATTGGTTGTAAATGGGTCTTCAAGAAGAAGACAGACATGGAAGGCAACATACAAACGTACAAAGCTAGGCTTGTAGCAAAATGGTATCGTCAACGGTATGGTGTCGATTACGACCAGACTTTTTCACCTGTTGCCATGATAAATCCATTCGGATAATGCTTGCTATAGCTGCATATTTCGATTATGAAATATGGCAGATGGATGTCAAAACCTATTTCCTTAACGGAAACCTTTTGGAGGATGTTTATATGGAACAACCTGATGGTTTTATCGTGCCAAGACATACAAACAAGGTTTGTAAGTTAAACCGATCCATTTATGGATTAAAGCAAGCGTCGCGTTCTTGGAACCAACATTTGGATGAGATCATAAAATAATATGGTTTCATTCAAAACGAAGATGATTCTTGTATATATAAAAAGGTTACTGGGAGCGCACTAACATTCATTGTCCAATATGTTGATGATGTATTGCTTTTAGGCAATGACATTCCCATGCTACAATCGGTGAAAGCTTGGCTTTCATTAAAATTCTCCATGAAAGACTTGAGAGAAACAGCTTTTATTATAGGAATAAGGATCTACCGGGATAGATCTAGAAAGCTGCTTAGACTCTCCTAAGGCTCGTACATTGATAAGTGTTGAAGAGATTTAACATGGATTAGTCTAACATGGGGCTGCTTCCGGTGTCACATGACGTTTCTCTATCTAAGGACATGTGTCCTAAAAATATAGTTGAGAGAGATGCAATGAGTCGGATCCCGTATGCTTCCGTAGTCGGATCGATCATGTACGCCATGATATGTACGCGTCCTGATGTCTCATATGCTTTGAGCATGTGCAGTCGCTATCAGGCCGATCCAGGTGATGGTCACTGGATTGCTATAAAGAATATCCTTAAGTATCTTAGACAAACTAAGGATGCTTTCTTAGTCTATGGAAAATGAGAACTTGAGGCGACTGGGTATGCCGATGCAAGTTTCCAAACCGATAAAGACGACTATAAGTCACAATCTGGGTACATATTTTGTTTGAACAATATAGCAGTGAGCTGGAAATCTTCCAAGCAAGAGATTGTGCCGATTCAACAACAAAAAAGGAATATATTGCTGCAATTGAGGCAGCAAAAGAAGCAGTTTGGATCCGTAAATTCCTAATTGGATTATGAGTAGTTCTGTTAGCAGCTGAGCCCGTACCTTTGTATTGTGGCAATAATGGGGCTATAGCACAGGCTAAGGAACTATGGTCTCATAAACGATCCAAACATGTACTTCGACGTTTCCATCTGATTCGTGAGATCATACATCGTGGCGATGTGAAGATCGAGAAGATCGAATCAGATGACAACATTGCAGATCCGCTGACGAAAGCTATATCTCAGTAAAAATTTGAGCGACATGTACATAGTTCAGGTGTTAGATACTTGAGTAATTGGCTATGAGCCAAGTGGGAGATTGTTGGATAATTATGACCCATATCATCACTATTTGTAAAAGACATTTTGTTTTTGTACAAATTAACTACGTGGCAAAGGAAATTGCTATTTTATCATTTTGTAATTGGATTACTTGGATATATAAATGTTAAAAGTCCATATGGTTAAACCAGATTAATAAGATATGAGACATATTAATCCACGAACAGTTTGATCATTAAATATCCCTAGTCGTAGTATTATCGAGATTGGACATCGATAATGCAGAATAGAATAGCATTACACTTGTGCGCATTATGGAAGCTTAAGGGCATAGTTCTCATATATTTAAGTATGGATACTTATGCAAGTGTGATAAGAGGTTTTGTTAGCCGTTCGACCGGGAACAGCTTCGCTCTGGATAGACCCTATCGGAATCTCATTAGTAGTATGAATATGTGTCTATGGGAATTCAAATCAAGGTAGGTGTATGTGATCTTTAACCTGAGACTTACGTCGCTAGTACTTGCGACAATCAGTTTGCTTTGGTATTGGTCGTCCGGAGCTTTAACAGGTTCTTTGTACACCTGTATTGGGTTTAGTGAGAATCGTAGTGTATTGGATGTGATGTCAAGATAGGAGTATCACTTCAGCCATATGGAGATGATGGTCAGACATGATACAGTAATAATACTCTTAAAAGCTGCAGTTATCGGGAAAGTATTACTAGGTCATGACTTTTGATTACAGAGACTAGTTACTCGTGATCCGATATATGCTTTGTACGGGGCAGACACAGAGCCAGCCCTAGGCCTAGCATGTGACATCCGATACTGGATAGTATTACATATTACATAGTATTACTACGCCTGATACAAAAAATATTCCTCCGCATATATTTCTGGAGAATTGGGTAGGCACCGGTGCTTTGCTAGAAGCCAACCATGTCTTGTAAATCGGTGAGAATGTGGTACGGGGTACGCACGTGTTAGATAGTCCGACAACCGGATTTACTGCCAACATATCCAGGAATCTCTTGTGTCCCTTCCCAAAGATTCACCAACGATATTTGACTCGAATAGAATTAATCTGAGATTAATTATAAGAGAGAAAATTAATCTGGGATTAATTATGGTAAGAATTAATATGGGATTAAATTCAAACAAAAGAGAGAACGCGAATAATTTAGAATTAATCGGTAAAATAAATTTAATAGATAAATTTGATTTTTCTATTTAATTTATTTATTTGGGCTAAAATAATATATCAGATATATTAATTGAAATTGGATTTCAATACGAAATTAAAATTGGATTTTAATTCAAGTGAACGAATTAATTTGGAATTAATTCGTAAGTGACTTTCGTAATAATTTTGCGAGGCATCATTATTTAATTAAATTGGATTTAATTATTTAGCTACCGAAAATTCATTTAATTGGATTAAACGAACCCAGGCCCAAAGTGTGTTGTATAAGGCAACTTGAATTTTGAATTTAAAATGGTGGGACCTACTTTACTTACATCACTTGTCACTATTGGTGATGGAAGTAGTTGGATGTATTTAATGTATTTTTCTTTCCAACACACTAAGACTTGTTTTTGGAAAACATAACACCAACTTTTAGCAAAAAATAAACAAAAACCATCTTCTCTTTTTTTCCCTCTAAAGCGTGAGCCTCTTCTCTCTTTGGGAATTTTTATTAAAAAATTCTTCAAGCTAGCACTTAAGGAGTCAAATTAAGGTGATAGGGAAACTCACCCAACGGTTTGGAACTCATCTTCAAGCTTGGAGCTTCTACATCCCAAGGATTTTTTGAAAATTCTCAACTAATCAATGTAAGTTTTTTCCGCAAACTTTATTCTTATTCACAGACAAATCATTGTTTAGAGATCTTGTGGCTTGTGTAGGACACTAACAATCTAACCATTCAAGTACCGAATCAACCCTTAAAGAAGATACTCATCTACTTCTCACAAGAATGAGTGAACTTCATGTCTATGTAAAACGTCACCAGCTACACACCAGACCATGCCCCGAAAGTACGTAGCTATTGGTCGGGACTGTTACACCAACCTCACCTTTGTAAATCAAAAGACATAGTCTGCCATGTAGGAGTTCGTAGTATACTCAGGAGTAAGATCAATCCATATATGACCATCTAGTAGATCGAAATGAATTTCTTCATTTAATAGATATTATAAGAAAGTCATTTCTATCTCTGGGTCCAGTCCTATATGATCACATCATACAAGGTGCCTTCATTCTCATGTCTCCACATGGAAGATCCCAGATCAAGGTCGCCATACAAATATAGAATGGACCGCAGCTATAGATAAACCATAAAAAAATACCCGCTTTGTTTGCTCTCTATTGGCTAATTTAGATTACTAACTTCAGACTTAAATCCTCTTGTGTATGACATTCATACACTAAGTCTGAAGACACATAAGTAATCTAGGGTAATCAAGATAATTTACAATATGCGAAATTTAAATAAACACTTTGATAAATGAATAATGCTTCATTTTATTTCATAACATATAAAACCGTTTACATTACATGAAACTTTATGGCATATATCCAAAAAATCTCCCACTTGCACTAGAGCAAATGGGACATGTCACGTAATCCTAGACCATCTAGGTGACCTTCAAACACTTTAGCCGATAAGGTCTTTGTAAACGGATCAGCCAGGTTCTCTTCGGATGCAATCTTTGTGACAGAAACGTCTCCTCTCTGCACTATCTCCCTGATGAGATGATATTTACTCTTTATATAATTTCCCCTTTTGTGGCTTTTTATTTCTTTTGAATTTACAACTACACCACTATTATCACAATAAAAGTGTGAGTGGTTTATCCATATCTGGAACAACTTCCAGATCTCCCAAGAATTTACGGAGCCAAACTTCTTCCTTAGCTGCTTCCCAAGTTATTACATACTCAGCATCCATGGTGGAGTCAGCAATGTAAGATTGCTTTATACTCTGCCATACTATAACCTCACCACCTAGGGTAAACACTTATCCAGATGTTGATTTCCTAGAATCGACATGGTCTAAAAATGAGAGTCCATATATCCCCTTATGATCACATCCTCATCAGAATATACAAGCGTATAATCTCTCGTTCTCTTAAGATACTTGAGAATGTGTTTCAAGCCACCCAATGATCCAATCCTGGGTTAGACTAAAACCTACTGACTACTCCCACTGATCGGTGAAATCACTCACATTACGCAAGCGCACGTATTGCTCAAGTAGTATAAAATATTTTGATCCCACGAGAACTTAATACCTATGCTATCAATTTACGAAGCTAAATGTCTACAAGTATCTAATTGATTTGATTGTTGGTTGGATGGTGATTTTTATCTAAACAAACAAGTAAATAGAATTAAGCTAGATTTTAAGTTTTAAACAATGATATGAAAATATCCATGGTTTTGAATCCTACCAATATCTTTCTAAAGATAAGTTGATTATTTTATGCTTGTGATATACTAGTTTATTAACCTGGAACACGAAAATATGCAAAAGCCTCTTTCGATGGTCAGATGCAAACACCCAAAGTAACCCAATTAACTATATTCTTATGTTAATTAAGAAACTTTGAATTCATTAAGTTTAAGTTCCAATTATAGTTACCCACGCCCGACAGGTATATTCCTATCCTGGAAGGAAATCGTGACGGTGAGTATGAGATTGTGAGCTAAGTCTGTTGGTTTCTATAATATGTCCCAAACAAAGATTAAGCATGTGAAATACTATAAAGAATATATATATAAACATGAAGTATGGCGGAATCATACTTACAATGCCTTGTGATGAAGAAGATGATCAAATGGTGGAAGCTCCAAGTGTGGAGATTCGGCCAGAGGAGGAAGAAGACTTGAAGCTCCAAGCTTTTGTATTCCAAGCTCTTTGATGGTTTCCCTATCACCTCTTTTGATCCCTTGCTTGTGCTAGCAAAATTGGAGAAATAGAAGATCAAATCTTCCTTTCCCTTGTCAATGGGAGTTCTCGGCAATTTGAGAGAGAAGAGAGATTTTGTGAAAGTCTTTTAATTAATTGATCTTTGTTTTACCAAAATCAATTTATATTTATGTTATAATTTATTAATTAATAATAAATCTATGACATAAACCATGCAATGGCTTAGAGTGTCAAACACTCAAACTCCATGCAAAGCCTTTGAGTGTAATGCACACTATCACCATGCAATGCCTTAGAGTGTTTTGTACACTATTAACATGCAATGCCTTATCAATAAAATAATGCATATAATGACAAGTGTCATGTGGGCCCCACACGTTTCCAATGAAAGTGGGCCCACGTCCACTCACGCGTTCGGGTTCGATATTTCCGAAATACCGAGCTAGCGTCGCGACGTTAATTAAATCGGATTTAAATAATAATCGCTCCTAGCGAAATTATTATTTACGTCGCTTACGAATTAATTCTAAATTAACTCGTATGCCCGAATTAAAATCTAATTTTAATTTCGCGTCGAAATCGAATTTCGATTATTATATCGAATATAATAATTTTATCGATTAATTCCAAATTAATCGTTTCTCTCTCTAAATTAGGCACTTTATCCAAGATAAAGTTTCTCCGCAATTAATCCAAGATTAATTAAGTCCGAATCAAATATCATAGGTGAATCTTCAGGAAGCGACCCAAGAGATCTCCGGATATTTTGGCAGTAAATACGGTCGTCGGATAATCCGAACACGTACGTACCTCGTACTACGTCTTTACCGATTACAAGACAAGGTTGGCTTCTAGCAAAGCGCCATGCCTACCCAATTCTCCAGAAATATTCTTATAGGAATATAAGATCTGTATCAGGCGTAGTATACCGTAGTATTGCGTACATCGATCCAGTATCGGATGATCACATGCTAGGCCTGGGGCTGGAGATGTGTCTGCCCCGTACGAAACATATATCGGACATCAAGCAACTAGTCTCTTTAAATCGGACAATCCTGACCTTGTCATATTGTCCCGACGGTTGCAACCTTTTATAGAGTACTAGTTCTGTGTCCTGCGTGATCATCACCTCCATATGTCTGAAGCGATACTTCCATCTTGACATCACATCCAGTACACTACGATTCTCGATAAACCCAGAAGAGGTGTACACAGAACCGGTTAAGGTCCCCAACCACCAAAACTAAAGTTTACCGATTGTCGCAAGTACTAGCGATGTAAGTCTCAGGTTAAGACCATATACACCTACCCTGATGCGGCCTCCCATAGACACGCAGACATACTACCAATGGGATTCCGCGGGGTCTATCCAGAGCGAAGCTGTTTTCCGTACCATCGGTAAAAACACAACCTCCTATCGCACTTGCATAAGTATCCAATACTTAAATATATGAGAACTATGCCGTGTGCCCTCACAACGTGCACAAGCGCAATACTAGTCTATTCCGCATTATCGATGTCCAGTCTCGATAATACTACGACTAGGGATATTTAATGATTAAACCTTTGGGGACTGATACTGTCTCATATCATTCTCAGTCCAGGTACTAATCATATGGACTTTCGCCATTTATAAGTCAAAGTAAATAATATTACAAAACGGCAAAAGGCAATTTCATTATCACATAGTTAATTTTGTACAATAATACAATATCATTTACAAACAGTGACGCTATGGGACATAATGTCTAACAATCTCCCACTTGGCCTATAGCCAGTCACTCAAGCATCTAATACCCGAACTATGTATGTGTCGTTCAAAAACTTGCTGTAGAACAGCTTTCGTCAGCGGATCTGCAATGTTGTCATCTGATGTGACCTTCTCGACTTTTACATCGCCACGATGTATAATCTCCCGAATCAGATGATAACGTCGAAGAACATGCTTGGACCGTTGATGAGACCTTGGTTCCTTAGCCTGTGCTATAGCCCCGTTATTGTCACAATACAATGGAACGGGCTCAGCTGCTAACGGAACTACTCCTAATCCGATTAGGAACTTTCGGATCCAAACTGCCTCCTTTGCTGCTTCAGATGCAGCGATGTACTCCGCTTCTGTTGTTGAATCGGCAACAGTATCTTGCTTGGAAGATTTCCAGCTCACTGCTCCGTTATTCAAGCAAAAAATGTACCCGGATTGCGACTTGTAGTCATCCTTGTCGGTTTGGAAACTTGCATCGGTATACCCAGATACCGCAAGTTCTCCACCTCCATAAATTAAGAAAGCATCCTTAGTTCGTTTAAGATACTTAAGGATATTCTTAACTGCTATCCAGTGACCTTCACCTGGATCGGCCTGATAGCGACTGCACATGCTCAAAGCATATGAGACATCAGGTCGTGTACATATCATGGCATACATGATCGATCCGACTGCCGAGGCGAACGGTATCCGACTCATGTGGTCTCTCTCTTCCTGAGTCTTAGGACACATGTCCTTAGACAGAGAGGTACCACGTACCATTGGAACCAATCCCCTCTTGGATTGTTCCATGTTGAATCTCTTCAACACTTTATCAATGTATGTACTCTGGGAGAGTCCAAGCAGCTTTCTAGATCTATCCCTGTAGATCTTTATTCCAAGAATAAAGGCTGCTTCTCCCAGATCTTTCATGGAGAATTTTAATGAAAGCCAAGCTTTCACCGACGTTAGCATGGGAATGTCATTGCCTATAAGCAATACGTCGTCGACATAAAGGACAATAAAAGTAAGTGCTCTCCCACTAACCTTCTTGTATACACAAGGGTCATCTGCGTTTTGCACGAAATCATATTCCTTTATGATCTCATCAAAACGCTGATTCCATGACCGTGATGCTTGCTTCAATCCATAAATGGATCGATTTAACTTGCAAACCTTGTTTGCAAGTCTAGGTACGATAAAACCGTCAGGCTGTTGCATATAAACATCCTCCAAAAGGTTTCCGTTAAGGAAAGCGGTTTTAACGTCCATCTGCCATATCTCGAAGTCGAAATATGCAGCTATTGCAAGCATTATCCGAATGGATTTAATCATGGCAACGGGTGAGAAGGTTTCGTCATAATCAATACCATATTGTTGACGATACCCTTCGCTACAAGCCTAGCCTTGTACGTTTGTACGTTGCCATCCATGTCGGTCTTCTTCTTGAAGATCCATCTGCATCCAATAGGCTTTACGCCTTCTGGTGCATCAACCAGTGTCCAAACTTGGTTGGCGTACATGGAATCCATCTCGGACTTCATGGCTTCTTGCCATAAAGCGGAATCGATATTTTGTATCGCTTCCTCATACGTAGCCGGCTCATTATCCTCAATAAGATTAATATCTATATGAGGTGAGATCAGGAACCCATACCTCTCAGGTACTGTTCTGACTCTCTCCGACCTACGCGGTCCTGTGTATGTGAAGTTTGTGGTACAGACTCATCCCGGATGGTCTGTTCTTGTTCCGTCGTTGATTCATTGCCAGGAACAGTATCACTACGATCTTCATCGAGTTCTACTTTCCTCCCACTTACCACTGCATTTAGGAATTCCTTCTCAAGGAAAAACCGCATGTAGAGCAACAAATACTTTGTTCTCTGTGGGGTAATAGAAGTAATATCCTTTGGTTTCCCTAGGATATCCAACGAAAAGGCATTTATCAGATTTGGGTTCAAGTTTGGTACCTTCCAAACGTTTAACATATGCCCAGCATCCCCAAATCTTTAGGAAAGAGAAACCTGGTTTCCTTCCTGTCCATATCTCATATGGGGTCTGTTCAACAGACTTCGACGGTACCTTATTCAAAATAAGTATAGCACTGTTTAATGCGTATCCCCAGAAGGATATTGGTAGCTCAGTGCGACTCATCATTGACCTCACCATGTCCAACAAGGTGCGGTTTCTCCGTTCGGACACACCGTTTAATTGTGGTGTTCCAGGAGGAGTCCACTGTGAAAGAATACCATATTCTTTCAAGTAATCTTGAAACTCATAACTTAAGTATTCGCCACCACGGTCTGACCGTAATGTCTTGATACTCATCCCTGTTTGTTTCTCCACTTCGTGTCGAAACTCTTTGAATTTCTCAAAAGTTTCCGACTTGTGTCTCATAAGATACACATAACCGTAACGAGATGCATCATCTGTAAAGGTTACGAAGTAGTGAAATCCACCTCTAGCCTGGCTAGACATGGGCCCGCATACGTCAGTATGAACGAGAGCTAACAGTTCTGTGGCACGTTCACCTTTACCGCTAAAAGGTGATTTAGGCATTTTGCCTAAAAGACAAGATTCGCAGACGTCATATGAATTGGGATCAAATTCGTCCAAGTACCCACTCTTTGAAAGTGTGGATATGCGAGTCTTGTTGATGTGTCCTAGACGACAATGCCACATATAAGCTTCATCTTTTAGATTACTCCTTTTGAGCCTTTTGTTTGTCATTTTAGGAGATTCATTTATATTCAAAATATAAAGACCGTTATTTGCAACAGCTGTGCAAATTTCTGTATCTTTTTATATAAATAACACCCTGTGTTCCTGAATACAAAAGTGTAACCCTGCTGGGTTAACAAGGATACAGATATAATATTCCTAGTTAAACTAGGCACAAAATAACAGTTCAAAAGTTTAAGTTCATGCCCTGAGGGCAGTACTAAAACAAAAGTCCCTACGGCCAAAACAGCAACTGGTGTTCCGTTTCCGACCCGTAGATCCATCTCCCCTGATGCCAGCACCCTGCTATCATGCAGATCCTGCACATCAGTACAAATATGAGCACCACAACCAGAATCAAAAATCCAATTTTTAAAACTAGAAGTATTCATATTTCTCCAAAACAAACATACCAGAGGCAATGGCCTTGCCAGCCTTGATATCCTCCCTCTGCACAATGCTCATTCGGCAGTCACGTTTCCAGTGACCCCTCTTGCCGCAGTTGAGGCAGATGTCGCGAGATTTGTCCTTTGGCTTCCTAGAAGCCACTGTCAACTTGCCTTTACCCTTCTTCTTGAACTTCTTCTTCCTTGCACCTCCAATTGCCTTGGGGCCACCCTTTGGCGCATGAGAGGTCAATGCAAAATGCGCCTCGCGCTTGCTCCCCTTTAGGAGTTCCCTTTCGGACTCCTTCAGCACAGACAACAACTCTCCAAGAGTGTCGTCAGTATCCATCAACTTGTAGTTGACTATGATTTGTTTCCAAGTATCAGGAAGTGACTGCAAGATCATATCTATAGTCAGATCAGCCTCCAAGACTATTCCCATATTGGCCAACTCATCAATATCGGCAATCATTTGAGCCCCGTGGGCTTCAACTGATGCGCCGTCTGTCATCCGGGAGCGGAAGAGTTTCCTTACTAGCTCGTACCTCTTCATCCGCTTATTGGTGCGGTGAAGATCACGCAATCTTGCCATCATGTTATAGGGATCCAAGTCCCTATTCTGGCGTCTGAAATGCTGAGTCATTGCAGCTAGCATAACTGACTGAGCTTGGTCACAATCATCACTATGAGTTTTCCATAACTCTAGCTCCAGTGGCTCAGTGGGTTTAGGCGGGAGAGGTCTGAATAGTATACAGTATCCTCTCAGCCCCAAGCACTATCTTGAGGTTCATTTCCCAGTCGGCAAAGTTTGTCCCTTTGAAGACATTATCGCCCATGATTATGTCGCGGATATTACCTTTGCCAATCATCTTGACAACTATAGTCCAACTATAAAGTCAACGATGTTATGGGTACAGTCAAACTGTTACATATAAAAATAACAATATATTAGTCCAACTAATTATTTAAAATATTGACGAAATAATTTTGAAAGACGCGTAAGGCTAAATATCTGAATGAAATTGCAAATTCAATAATAGCCTCCCACTATTTTCTTCAAGTTTCTAACCCTCTGTAGACAACTCGGGAAATAATTTCCTAGTGGGCTAGGATCCCGTTAAATAACACACAACCTTGACTTTGGCCAACAAGTTGTATGATATTTAACTAGGTAGATCTCGAAGATCAATTGGATCCCATCCAATTCCTAGATCCGGTAGGTGGACATCCAAGTCCGAAACATATATATCTAATACATATGTCAATGTATCTAATACATTTTCCTAACCATTTCCTCTGAATCAACTAAGCCTTGGCTTTGGCACAACAAACCTAATGATTCCAGTTAAGCGGGACCCATTGACAAGGAAAATTTCGTAATCAATGTCGATGGACAAGAAGTGATCTTGACTTTGGCCAACAAATCACAACTTGGACAGGACACCGATGTGGAACAAAACTCTCATGATTCAAACACATCCTCAATTGACAAAGGTCTTGACTTTGGCCAACAAACCAATGCCAATTTCGGATCTTGAAGAAAGAATCATTCAACGGAAGGAAAATCGCTTAATATTGTTTGAGGGATTTTTGCGTAATTGGCAACCAATTAATTTATCTTTGTTAGGTCTCATCATCATACACCCTTAAGCATGCTTCTAAAACATCATAAAGCGCGTAAAGTAAAGTAATAGTGATATGCGGATGGATATATAAACAACTTGTTCCTAGAACAAATCACTCCCTTTCCTCTCCCCGTTAGCACTATTCTACTTCTACCCAATTACATAATACAATAAGAGAAACCTCATTTACATTGAGGGGAATTAGGTGAGAAGAGAATACAAAGAGATAAAGAGATAAGGCTGGACACGCAGGTCCAATTTATAAATTCCAAATTTACAATAATTTCTAAAATTACCCTTTCCCTTCTAATATCCATCCGATATACACTATTCATTCATCACATACATATATATTCAAACAAGACATGCTTTTACAACCAATCTAATCCAATTAATTAGTCTTTGTTTAAGTGATCATCCAATGTTCAAACAACGGTTTGATTTTGCGCGAGTCCAACTCGATTGAGAATAAGTACATAAGGTACGAATTCGCGAATTATATCGAACTACTTATTAAATCTAATTTAATTCGTATTCAATACTAATTCAATTATTTAATTCCAAATTAAATGTTTACACTTTAATGTGCTTTAAAGACTTAGATTCTAAATCCAATTCTATTGGGTCTCAAAGCCCAACTAACATCCAATGTTTAATTTAATTCAAGTCAAATGGGCTTTCAATTGATTTATTAAGGCTTGGGCTTTGGTCAATGTGGGTCATACCCAATTACCAAGCCCAAATAAGGAATCACCCTTAAGTGCCATAAAACCAATTTCAAGCCCATAAGGCCCAATTAAATTATTAAAGCCCATTATATTATATTTGGACTTAATGGAGTGATTTAGGCCCAAATTGGATCCAATCCATTTGGCCCAAATCTACTTGGTCCAACCAAGCCCATTATGCCCAAATACAATATTAAAAGCCCAATTCACCAATTAAGCCCATTAATTAAATTTTAATATTCCAAACATTAAAGTCCAATTAATTAAAGTGTAATACCAAGATTAATATATTAAACCAAATATTTCAAAAAATACCCATTTAATTTATTAATCATGTATTGTTCAAAATAAATGTCCAACATTAATTTTAACAAAAAAATCAACTCCTTTACATGTCTTTGTACATTCGGCCAAGGTGAGTTTTTTGTGTCGATTTGTTTTTCAATCCGATTGAATTACTAATCTACGTCCGTACACGTTCTAAGTCATCCAATGATCTTAAACACAAAAATTCCAATCCACTCCAAGTAGCAACACATTCGGCCAAGGCATGGATTTGGGGGAAAAATCATCCAATGCATTTTTCATAAAATTGATTCCATATAACATCATGTTATACACATGCAAGCATACTTATTAATCAAATTTCATAAGAACATGCTTATATCAATTTCATCATGCCATTCGGCCAAGGTGAAGATATTGGGGAAAAATCATCCAATGCATTTTTCATAAAATTGATTCCATGTAATATCATTCTATATACATGCAAGCATACTTATTCATCAAATTTCACAAGAACATGCTTTCAATCAATTTATCACACCCATTCGGCCAAGGGTAAAATTTTGGGGAAAAATCATCCAATGCATTTTTCATAAAATTGATTTCATATAATGTCATTTACATACATATAAGCATACTATTCATCAAATTTCACAAGAACATGCTTCAATCAATTTTACCCAAATTTTAACCTAAAGTATTTCATGCTTAAACCTAGCTCAATGATACCATTGTTGGTTTCTATAATATGTCCCAAACAAAGATTAAGCATGTGAAATACTATAAAGAATATATATAAAAACATGAAGTATGGCGGAATCATACTTACAATGCCTTGTGATGAAGAAGATGATCAAATGGTGGAAGCTCCAAGTGTGGAAGATTCGGCCAAGAGGAAGAAGAAGACTTGAAGCTCCAAGCTTTTGTATTCCAAGCTCTTTGATGGTTTCCCTATCACCTCTTTTGATCCCTTGCTTGTGCTAGCAAAATGGAGAGAATAGAAGATCAAATCTTCCTTGCCCTTGTCAATGGAGTTCTCGGCAATTGAGAGAGAAGAGAGATTTTGTGTAAGTCTTAATTAATCTTTGTTTTACCAAAAATCAATTTATATTTATGTTATAATTTATTAAATAATAATAAATCTATGACATAAACCATGCAATGGCTTAGAGTGTCAAACACTCAAACTCCATGCAAAGCCTTTGAGTGAATGCACACTATCACCATGCAATGCCTTAGAGTTTTTGTACACTATTAACATGCAATGCCTTATCAATAAAATAATGCATATAATGACAAGTGTCATGTGGGCCCCACACGTTTCCCAATGAAAGTGGGCCCACGTCCACTCACGCGTTCGGGTTCGATATTTCCGAAATACCGAGCTAGCGTCGCGACGTTAATTAAATCGGATTTAAATAAATAATCGCTCCTAGCGAAATTATTATTTACGTCGCTTACGAATTAATTCTAAATTAACTCGTATGCCCGAATTAAAATCTAATTTTAATTTCGCGTCGAAATCGAATTTCGATTATTATATCGAATATAATAATTTTATCGATTAATTCCAAATTAATCGTTCTCTCTCTAAATTAGGCACTTTATCCAAGATAAAGTTTCTCCGCAATTAATCCAAGATTAATTAAGTCCGAATCAAATATCATAGGTGAATCTTCAGGAAGCGACCCAAGAGATCTCCGGATATTTTGGCAGTAAATACGGTCGTCGGATAATCCGAACACGTACGTACCTCGTACTACGTCTTTACCGATTTACAAGACAAGGTTGGCTTCTAGCAAAGCGCCATGCCTACCCAATTCTCCAGAAATATTCTTATAGGAATATAAGATCTGTATCAGGCGTAGTATACCGTAGTATTGCGTACATCGATCCAGTATCGGATGATCACATGCTAGGCCTGGGGCTGGAGATGTGTCTGCCCCGTACGAAACATATATCGGACATCAAGCAACTAGTCTCTTTAAATCGGACAATCCTGACCTGTCATATTGTCCCGACGGTTGCAACCTTTTATAGAGTACTATTTCTGTGTCCTGCGTGATCATCACCTCCATATGTCTGAAGCGATACTTCCATCTTGACATCACATCCAGTACACTACGATTCTCGATAAACCCAGAAGAGGTGTACACAGAACCGGTTAAGGTCCCCAACCACCAAAAACCAAAGTTTACCGATTGTCGCAAGTATTAGCGATGTAAGTCTCAGGTTAAGACCATATACACCTACCCTGATGCGGCCTCCCATAGACACGCAGACATACTACCAATGGGATTCCGCGGGGTCTATCCAGAGCGAAGCTGTTTTCCGTACCATCGGTAAAACACAACCTCCTATCGCACTTGCATAAGTATCCAATACTTAAATATATGAGAACTATGCCGTTGTGCCCTCACAACGTGCACAAGCGCAATACTAGTCTATTCCGCATTATCGATGTCCAGTCTCGATAATACTACGACTAGGGATATTTATGATTAAACCTTTGGGGACTGATACTGTCTCATATCATTCTCAGTCCAGGTACTAATCATATGGACTTTCGCCATTTATAAGTCAAAGTAATAATATTACAAAACGGCAAAAGGCAATTTCATTATCACATAGTTAATTTTGTACAATAATACAATATCATTTACAAACAGTGACGCTATGGGACATAATGTCTAACAAAGTCTTGGTGCAAACTGGGGTCAAAGCATCCCAGATAACTCCGAGAATGACGTTGTTAGAACCTCGAGATGGGGACAACACAGAAGACAGCTCCAAGAATGGAGTGCAGATTGAGGTCGAAGCATCACATAAAACTCCGGGAATGGATTAAATCCTTGGGAATAATGATAACACGGTATACGGCTCAAAGAATAGAGAGTAGACTAAGGTAGAAGCGTCATAGATAACTCCGAGAATGGAGTAGAACCTCAGGAATTAGGATAACACAGCAGACAGCTCCGAGAATGGGTGCAGACTGAGGTCGAAATGTCACAGTTAACTCCAAGAATGGAGTAGAACCGTTGGAATGAGAACAACACAACAAAAGGCTCTGGGAATGGGGTACAGACTGAGGTGAAGCGTCACAGATAACTCTGGGAATGGAGTAAAACCTTAGTAATGAAGACAACAGAGTAGGCGTCTCCAGGAATGGGTTACAAATTGAGGTTGAAGCATCACAAATAACACTGGGAATGTAGTAGAACATTGGGAATGACGACAACACAACATACAACTCCTAGAAAAGGGTACGAACTGAGGTCAAAGAATCAAAGATAACTCTGGGAAAATAGTAGAACTTCGAGAATGATGATAACATAGTAGACGGATCCCAGAATGAGATGCAGACTGAGGTCGAAGTGTCATAAATAACTTTGGTAATGGAGTAAAACCTTGAGAATGAGGACAACACAACAGACAACTGTGAGAATTGGGTAGAGACTGGGGTCAGAGCGTCACAGATAACTCTGGGAATGGGGTGCATACTGAGGTCGAAGAATCACATATAACTCTTGAAATACAGTAGAACCTCGAGAATGAGGACAACACATCAGACGACTTCGGGAATGTTGTTCAAAATGAGGTCGGAGCGTCAAAGATAACTCCAGGAATGAGGTGCAAACTGAGGTCGATGCATCACATATAACTTTAGGAATTAAGTAGAACCTTAGGAATGAGGACAACACAGCAGAAGGATCGCTACCGTGTTATAATAAGTGATTTTTCATGTTAAAACGAAAGAGCTTTTAACATATGAGATCTGAGTAATTAAGTCTATAGGGGTGTTTTAACACCTAGTGCCCTAAAACCAACTGGTTTGGGAGTCACTTGGCCCAAAGCTCGATATAAGGATTGACGATAGATATGTTTATAAATAACCTTTCAACTCCAAAAGAAGTGTACTCTAATGTAATTTTAGGACAAAAGTATTACTCTCTTTTCAATACACACTGTGAATATTATGGGCACAATCAATTGATTAATACCTTGTTTTATGAGTGTATGAACGAATGGTAAAAAGTAAAGAGAATTTTTTTATTTGATCATTTACAAAAGAAAAAAAATAATCTTTAATTTGGATAAGAATTTTTCTTTTAGATTTCACTTGAATTACTAGGGACTAGTAATAAGCTGGTTGGGGTTGTGATGAACACTAAAAAGTGCATATTTATTATACGTTAAATCATCGCTTTAAACTTGTAATTTCACTAATCCCCTTATTTGGCACGTTTATGAAATAATTTTTTAAGTTATGTTTTGAGTATTTTTATAATGTTATTTTTTTATTTGGTAGGTAAAATTTACTGCTCGGAAGCGCGATAGATAGAAAAATCCAGACTTGGAAAAAGGGCAAAAATGGAAAAAACGCTTCCGCGTCGCGACAAAAAAATGTCTGCGCGTCACGACATGCCTAATAAGACAAAGACACCATGGAAAATGTTATTCTCTCGACATGTGTCCCCAATGTGGTATTCGCGTCGCGTCGCGCAGAGCCTTGGCATCACGACGCACCGATCAAATTTTACCTATAAATTGAAGCCTCCGGTAGAAGAAATTTTCATGCTTTCTAAAACATATCTTCAATCCGTGTATCGAACTTTGGGCCAGTGACTCTCAAACTAGTTGGTTTTAGGGCACTAAGTGTTAAGACACCCCTACGGGCTTAATTGCTCGGATCTCTGATAAACAGTGTCTAAAATATATCTTCAATCCATATATCAAACTTTGGGCTAGTGACTCCCAAACCAGTTGGTTTTAGGGCACTAGGTGTTATGACACCCCTACGGGCTTAATTGCTCGGATCTCATATAAACAGTGTCTAATTTCCTTAAGTTTTCTTTTTAACCCTTGTAACGAGCTTTGTGCCAGTAATTCCGATACCAGTTGGCCTTAGGGTACTAAGTGTTAAAAACACTCATTCAGACTTAATTTCTTGGGTTAGAAAGGCTACGAAACGAACTTTATTCAAACCTCTCCCTTTTTTTATCTTTTTTTTTTTTGCAATATAAAAAATTTCACTATTTTTAGGTATCACCTTCAACAAATTAGAGAACTTAATATTACCGAATTTTCACTTACCACCCATGGTCATATGTTACCATATTGTTGATAATATCTGCCAGACGAGTATATAAAGATCAAATTTAATCAATGTTATGGAGAATTCACAAATTTAAATGATTCAAAAAGAAAGTAACGATAAATAACTTGTTACGAATTATATTGAGATGCGCCTTAGGAGTGAAAACTCCATACACAGCCACCTCTGAACAATATTTCCACTTGGTTTAGAAAACAAATTTGTTGGTAGCTTGTGTGTATATGGATATATATTTTTACACACAAAATAACGACACAGTAAAAACTAACATCAATGAAACAGACATAAACATGAAAATTATTTATTTCCTAAACTATCCTCTTCCCCAAACCAAAACGAGACATTGTCCCCAATGTTTAAAGAAAGACAGAAAGAGTTTAGAAGATATCACCTGATTATTATGGAATTGATAGTTATAACTAACGATTACAAATTAAGGTCCAGAACTAAACCAGAATTTATTGAGGGAGCAAAAGAATTGGGTAGAGTTATGGCAAACAGAATTAAACAAGATTGCAACCGTCATATACTAAGTGCATATTTCTATTTGCCATAACTCTACCCAATTCTCTTGCTCCCTCAATAAATTCTGGTTTAGTTCTGGAGCTAGTTCCACAAAATACATAGATATTAGTGAATCATCGTTTTGAAGTTGTCTCTATTTGTGCTACCTCTCTTAGCAAGATGTGTTGAGGAAAGAGAGATGACGAGCTGAATTTATAGATCCTGAAAAGGGTGAGTGAGAAATGCACTAATATCTGTAAAATGACAACTATCAGAAAAATAGATCGTGAGCAAAAATGTTAGATACTGTAGGCAAGAAGTAAAGAAAAATAGTAATTTAAAGTAAAGAAAATCAATGCAATAATATGTACTGGTAGTTGTGATTGTGGCTCACATCTTCCTCTGGTTTTACATCTAGTAACGGCTTGAACGCCCTCTATGGGTCGGGGATAGACTTCCCATCCAATTTTCTTATAAATTGGCAAACATGGTCTTTTAAAGTCAGATTCTAGAGACTGCATGGTTGTCTTTCTTTATGAAATTATGTGTGTAATTTGAGAATTTCACGATGAACATATACACTAGGATGCGTCTCAAGAGTCAATGATATATCATCAAAAGGCTCCTTACTCAGTCTATCCCTAATGAATTATATTTTATCCTCACGATTATCGGACACCATTCCTAAAGAACGACAACGAGTGTTGCACGTACAACGTGCACACTTATAACGAACACCCATTTGTTTAGCTCTTTGTTTGTTAGATTAGGTGCTTTTCCTTGAACCATGCATGTAAAGAATGAAGGAGTCAGGTGACTCACCTGCCAAACAAACCATTGCTTATATTACCCAACGAATATCACTAGAAATACCATGAATCGCAAGAATTCTTATTCTTTATGTACGAGCTTTGTAAATATTAATCAGAGCATTTTAGGGAAGTGCAGGAAAATATTTATGGAGGGTTGAGAGAGTTTCTTCCATGCCTTGGTTTTTAGGGTATTATTATTTTTAGGAAACCGAAATAACTGAATTGAGTCACGGAGTACCGTTATCCGTTGCTTTATCGGGGTGTGAGATAAAATAAAAGAACAAGAACACTTCAAAACTAAGAAAAATGGAAATTACAAAAATATTAAACAGAACATGAAAGAAACTACATCAATCAAGGTATACTGGGTCTGACATGAAAAACGTTTCTTGAAATTTTGAGTACTCCAAAAAGGGTTTCAGATGCTGTCCATTTACTTTAAATACATCATCGTCCCTAGGATTCTCAATGTTAATAGCCCCGTATGGGTAAACGTGTTTCACAATAAATGGGCCACTCTATTTGGATTTTAACTTTCCAGGAAATAAATGAAGACGAGAATTATAAAGAAAAACCTTTTGACCAACTATAAATATTTTTCATGAAATTTGACTATCATGAAAGGCTTTAGTTTTAGCTTTAAGAATTTTCATATTCTCATATGTATCATTCCTTAACTCTTCAAGTTCATTTAGTTACAATTTACGTTCATGACCAGCATTTTCAAGGTTTGAATTAATTGCTTTAATAGCCCAAATTGCTTTATGCACAAGTTCTACAAGCAAATGACAAGGTTTTCCATAAACTAGACGATAGGGAGACATACTCAAGGATGTTTTGAAAGCTGTTCAATATGCCCAGAGTGCATCAGTTAGTCGAAGAGACCAATCTTCGTGATTTGGGTTAACCGTTTTTTCTAGAATTTGTTTAATTTCCCTATTTGCTAATTCTACTTGACTGTTTGTCTAGGGTGATAAGAGGTGGAAAATTTATGTGTGACTCCATACTTTTTAATTAAGGATTCAAAGGGTCTATTACAAAAGTGTTTACCTCCATAACTTATGATGGCCCGAGGAATTCCAAATCGACTCAACAAGTTTTCTTTTAAAAATTTGATCACAGTTGTGTGATCATTATTCCGACAAGGAATTGCCTCGACCCGTTTTGAAACATAGTCGACTGCAACTAAAATATATAAAAATCCAAAGGATGGTGTAAATGGGCCCATGAAATCTATCCCCCAACAATCAAAGATTTCGATGACAATGATGGGATTTAAAGGCACCATGTTTCTTTTTGAAATGAAATGCACATACGCCAACTAAATGAAATGCAAGTTGGGATTAATTCCCCTTTATCATTTTTTACAATAGTGATTCCAGACTTTTTAGGTACAACCTGTGTAGAACTTACCCACTTACTATCAGAAATAAGATAGATAATGCATGCATCAAGAAGTTTAAGGACCTCAGTTTTTACTACTTATTTCATGTGAGGGTTTAATCTTCTTTGGGGTTGACGATATGTCCTAGCATTATCTTCTAGATGTATCCGGTGTGTGCAGATTAATGGATTAATACCTTTTATGTCTTTTAAAGTCCATCCAATTGCCAGTTTATGTTCTTTCAACACATTTAAAACTTTACATTCTTGATCGCTTGTGAGAGAAGAAGAAATTACCACAGGGTAAGTTTGATTATCTTCTAGAAATGTATATTTCAATCCTTCTGGCAAAGCTTTTCCAAATTGGGTGCTTCTTCATATTTTTCTTCTTCCAATGTTCCGAGCTCTTCCAAATTTTTAATCTTTCCATCATCTTCCAATACCTGAATATAGTCAATACAAAATCATTAGTAATATCTGAATCTATTTACGCACTTGACTCAACATAATTAGTAGTAAAAAATTCTGTGGGATCAGATAAACTCCCCTGAATATGCTCATCCATAATGTCGTTTTCATTATCTTCATCATACGGCTGCTTGCACATGTTAAAAATATTTAACTCTAATGTCATATTTCCAAAAGAAAGATTCATAATTCCATTTCTGCAATTTATTAAAGCGTTAGCTGTCATTAAAAATGGCCGACCAAGTATTACAAGGATTGGCTTAAAACTGTCTGGCACAAGTTGTGTTTCTAAAACAATAAAATCCACAGGATATGGGAATTTATCGATTTGCAATAACACATATTCCACAATTCCTTTTTATACCTTAATTGATCTATTGGCAAGTAAAAGGGTGGTTGAGGTTGGTTTCATCTCACCGATATTAAGTTGTTGGTAAACCGAAAATGGTAGTAAATTTACACTAGCTCCAAGATCAAGCAAAACATGTTCAATATTTTGATTTCCAATAATACAAGAAATAGTTGGACAACCACGGTCTTTGTATTTTAATGCATTATTAGTTGAGAGAATGGAACTTACATGTTCAGCTAGAAAAGCTTTCTTTCTTACCTGGTGTTTTCTTTTAACAGTGCACAAATCTTTCAGAAATTTGGCATATGATTGTATCTGTTGAATGGAATCGAACAAAGGGATATTGACCTTTACCTGTTTTAATATTTCATAAATCTTTGGAGAATGGTTCAATTTCTTTGTTTTTAATGCCTGAGGAAATGGAGGTGCATGAGAAAAACTATTATTATCAACAACAGGTAATGGCTCATCAACCCCTTCCTTACCCTCTGATTCTGATTTTTCCTCAATTTCACGAGGTTCAAGAATAGGTCTGTGGATGGTCTTACCACTATGAAGAGTAATAATAGATTTGACTTGGTCTAAGTGTTGACTTCCAGAACTACCATCGTGAGGGTTTTGATGACTCTTGGGATTTGACTGAGGTTGTGCAGGAAACTTACCTTTTTCTTTAATGGCCAAAGCAAATGTGATTTTATCAAAATTTTCCTTCAAATTATTCATCATTTGTTCTTTTTGGTTATTGATGGTTTCTTGTTTTTCCATGAATGCACTCAAGTTATCTTCAATGGTTTAGGTGGTGGGACATATGGTGCATAATTCTAGGAATTTCGGAAATTCTGGTGAAACTGGGGAGGTTGGTGTGAAGGTTGTGCTTGGTTATCAATCCTCCTTTTGAAGTTTGGATGGTTTCTCCAACCAGGATTATAGGTCTGTGAGTATGGGTTTGGATTTGGTCTATTGAATGTGTTTATGGAACTGACATAGTCATGGAGACAATCTTTCAGGGCTGGTAAGGACGGGCAAACTTCTATGACATGTTCATGTGAACTACAAATTTGACATACGATTTCCTGAACTGACTTGATATGATCCATCTTCCCTATTTCTAAAGCCTCAATTTTTTTAGACAAAAATACATACTTGGCAGCAAGGTCATGGTCTTCCCTAAGGTTAAACATACCTCTACCAGATGGCTGTGGTTTAACAGATGATTCATATGTACCAATTGTATCCCATTGTTGTGTATTCTTTGCTATATGCTATAGGTAATCTAGTGCATCTTCGGGATCTTTGTCCCTAAACTCACCATTACACATCATCTCAACTACTTGTCTACCTTGGGGTGTTAAACCCTCGTAGAATTGGGCAACTAACCTCCATGTTTCAAACCCGTGATGTGAACAAATATTTAACATTTCTTTATACCTCTCCCAACATTGGTAAAGTGTTCCCCCGACTCTTATGTGAATGTTGTGATTCTTCTCTTAAAGGAATTTGTCCTATGAATGGGAAATAACTTTTTATGAAACTGGTCTTGTAAATCATCCCATGTTCTAATAGATCGTGACCTAAGGTTTTGTAGCCAAATTTTAGCTATATCCTTTAAAAAAAGGGAAAAAACTTTAACTAAATTATATTCATGCTACAATTTCAGTCTGTTCAAGTGTTCTTTTACTCACAAGTATAAGAGTGTCGAAGTAATAAAATAACCCGGTGAGTCCAGGGTCGATCCACAGTGAAGAGATTTAGCAAAATAGAATAATGAACATTGCGTAAATGAAAAGTTTGCTTTGTTGAAGTAGTTTGAGGATTTTAGGTTGGAATACAATAATAGAAGGAAATGCTGATGTTAGGAGATCCACTTTTAGTCTTTTAAATATTTAGAAATCTCGCTTTATCATAATTTATAAATTGCCATTTTTACCTATTTAATCTATTACAGGAATTAATTATGCCAATATAAAGAACCAGCCATAATGGCGGTAATCATTTATGTCGATAATTATTCCTACCAAGGTACTAAGTATGCCAAAAACATAAAACCGGCCATAAAGGCGGTGATACCATTTGTCTATAACAAGTCCTATCAAGGTACTTAATTATGCCAAAATCGTATAAAATCAGCCATATAGGTGGTGGAAAGATAAAACCAGCCATAAAGGCGGTACAAAGATAAAACCAGCCATAAAGGCGGTAGAAAGATAAAACCAGCCATAAAGACGGTAGATAGATAAAACCAGCCATAAAGGTGGTAGAAAGATTATCAATAATTAATCTAGATTTAAATCAAGTTTTAATCATTAGATTTCAATTTATTTATTATAATAGAAGAGAGTTAATCTATATTTCCATCATAAAAGCTTCACCATTACCCCAGCATAAAAGATATTAGCTACTCATTTTGTAATAAAACATACTTTTACTTTTATTACTGAAAGAGAAAGACATTACAAAAAGATTTAAGTAAATAAACAAACAAGACTCTCTCCAAGATTTACAGAGGAATCAGGAAATAAAGTATGAAAATTTCTAATGTCGGACGCTCCTATTTATAGGCAACTTGCCCACCCAGACTAGCGAATGCATGTTGTGGACACGTGTCAGAGAATAGCGAAGCCACGTTGGGGACACATGTCATAAAATGGTGAAGCCACATTGTAGGACACGTGTCGCGACGTAAAGGTTCCACGTGTCACGACGTGCTTGTAAAATTTACGACGTGCTTGCTTAATTTAAAACATGCTTGCAGAATTGACGACGTGCTTATAGAATTTACGACGTGCTTGTAGAATTTACGACGTGCTTGCAGAATTTACGACGTGCTTGCAGAATTTCTGTTTTTTTTATTTTTTTTTTCACGTCTGATTTGTCCCGTCGAGCTTCCGAGCAGTATTTTTCCCGACAAAAACATAAAATAACACAGTAAAAGCACTCAAAGCATAACTTTAAAATATTATTTCACAAATGTGTCAATTTAAAGGGATTGGTGAAACAATAAGTGTAAAATGATTAACTTATCGTCTAATAAATATGCACTTTTTAGTATTCATCAGTTACCTGTATTGGATTGAGAGGGATATAATGTAAACATTAAATATGGTATTTTATGTTTGTATAATAAAGACAACTATTTGATATGTCACTATTTTTTTTAACGGTTATTATGTTTGGAAACAATTCGAGATGTTGTCTTTAATATAGAGGAAAATAGAAATAATAGATCTTAATTAAATAATATTGAATTAAAGCATATGAGATTGGGCCATATAGGTGTTAGATGTCTATCGAAATTATTAATGATGGTTTGATTGAAGATCTTATCTTAAATTCTTATTCGATTTGTGAGTCATGTATCCATTGAAAAATGACAAATGCCTCATTTCTTGGTAAGAGACACCATGCTGATGATTTATTGGATCGAATTCATATGATGTGTGTGGCCCATTAAATCATGCTGCTCATGATGGTTTTGCATACTTTGTGACTTTCACGGATGATAAGTCTCAATTTGGTTATGTCTATCTGATTAGAAGTAAATCTGAAATATTTGAAAAGTTAATTTTTTTAGAAACGAAATAGAAAAATAAATCGAGAAATTCATTTAGTGTCTTCGATTAGATCGATGTGGTGAATACATGAGCGACGAATTTAGATATAATTTCAGGGAGAATGAGATTCTCGCCCAATATAGCCCACCAAGAAATCATCAACACAATGGTGTGCCTAAGCAAAGTAATCATACTTTATTGAATATAGTGCGATCTATGATGAGCTATACAATTCTTCCATTTTACCTTTGAGATTATGTTTTACTTACTGCTGCTCACATAATTTGTTGGTTTCTATAATATGTCCCAAGGAAAGATTAAGCATATAAGAAATAACAAAGAATATATATAAACATGAAGTATGGCGGAATCATACTTACAATGCTATGTTGATGAAGAAAAATCAAACCAAATGGAAGCTCCAAGGTTGGGATGATTCGGCCAAGGAAGACAAGAAGAAGGAAGCTCCAAGCTTTGTGTATACTTGCTCTATAATGGTTTCCCTATCACCTCTTTTGATCCCTTGATGGTGCTAGCCTTGCATGTGAGAAGATGTTCCAAACAACAAGCCTTTCTTCAAGCTTTTGGCAACCAAAATTGAAGAAGATGAAGACCAAAACTGCATGCAGTTTTCGGTCATCAAAGAGAGAGAAGAGAGAATTTTTCCTTTTTGTTCTAATTGATTTTTGATACCAAAATCAATTTATATTTATGCCATAATATTATTAAATAATAATAAATCTATGACACAAGCCATGCAAAGGCTTAGAGTGTCAAACACTCAAATTCCATGCATAACATTAGAGTGTATTAACACTATCACCATGCAATGCATTATCAATAAAATAATACATATAATGACATGTGTCAAGTGGGCCCACACGTTTCCAAATGAAAGGGGGCCCACGTCCACTCACGCGTTCGGATTCGATATTTCCGAAATCCCGAACTTGCGTCGCGACGTTAATTAAATCGAATTAAATAAATAATCGCTCCTAGCGAAATTATTATTTACGTCGCTAACGAATTAATTCTAAATTAACTCGTATGCCCGAATTAAAATCTAATTTTAATTTCGCGTCGAAATCGAATTTCAATTATTATATCGAATATAATAATTTTATCGATTAATTCCAAATTAATCGTTGCTCTCTCTAAATAAGGCACTTTATCCGAGATAAAGTTTCTCCGCAATTAATCCAAGATTAATTAAGTTCGAATCAAATATCATAGGTGAATCTTCAGGAAGCGACCCAAGAGATCTCCGGATATGTTGGCAGTAAATACGGTCGTCGGATAATCCGAACACGCACGTACCTCGTACTACGTCTTACCGATTCACAAGACAAGGTTGGCTTCTAGCAAAGCGCCATGCCTACCCAATTCTCCAGAAATATTCTTATAGGAATATAAGATCTATATCAAGCGTAGTATACCGTAGTATTGCGTACATCGATCCAGTATCGGATGATCACATGCTAGGCCTGGGGCTGGAGATGTGTCTGCCCCGTACGAAACATATATCGGACATCAAGCAACTAGTCTCTTTAAATCGGACAATCCTGACCTGGTCATATTGTCCCGACGGTTGCAACCTTTTATAGAGTACTAGTTCTGTGTCCTGCGTGATCATCGCCTCCATATGTCTGAAGCGATACTTCCATCTTGACATCACATCCAGTACACTACGATTCTCGATAAACCCAGAAGAGGTGTACACAGAACCGGTTAAGGTTCCCAACCACCAAAACCAAAGTTTAACCGATTGTCGCAAGTACTAGCGATGAAGTCTCAGGTTAAGACCATATACACCTACCCTGATGCGGCCTCCCATAGACACGCAGACATACTACAATGGGATTCCGCGGGGTCTATCCAGAGCGAAGCTGTTTTCCGTACCATCGGTAAACACAAACCTCCTATCGCACTTGCATAAGTATCCAATACTTAAATATATGAGAACTATGTCGTTGTGCCTCACAACGTGCACAAGCGCAATACTAGTCTATTCCGCATTATCGTGTCCAGTCTCGATAATACTACGGCTAGGGATATTTAATGATTAAACCTTTGGGGACTGATACTGTCTCATATCATTCTCAGTCCAGGTAGGTACTAATCATATGGACTTTCGCCATTTATAAATCAAAGTAAATAATATCACAAAACGGCAAAAGGCAATTTCATTATCACATAGTTAATTTTGTACAATAATACAATATCATTTACAAACAGTGACGCTATGGGACATAATGTCTACAATCTCCCACTTGGCCTATAGCCAGTCACTCAAGCATCTAATACCCGAACTATGTATGTGTCGTTCAAAAACTTGCTGAAGAACAGCTTTCGTCAGCGGATCTGCAATGTTGTCATCTGATGTGACCTTCTCGACTTTTACATCGCCACGATGTATATCTCCCCATAATCGATAAGATGGTACGTCGAAGAACATGCTTGGACCGTTGATGAGACCTTGGTTCCTTAGCCAGTGCTATAGCCCCGTTTGTCACAATACAATGGAACGGGCTCAGCTGCTAACGGAACTACTCCTAATCCGATTAGGAACTTTCGGATCCAAACTGCCTCCTTTGCTGCTTCAGATGCAGCGATGTACTCCGCTTCTGTTGTTGAATCGGCAACAGTATCTTGCTTGGAAGATTTCCAGCTCACTGCTCCGTTATTCAAACAAAAAATGTACCCGGATTGCGACTTGTAGTCATCCTTGTCGGTTTGGAAACTTGCATCGGTATACCCAGATACCGCAAGTTCTCCACCTCCATAAATTAAGAAATCATCCTTAGTTCTTTTAAGATACTTAAGGATATTCTTAACTGCTGTCCAGTGACCTTCACCTGGATCGGCCTGATAGCGACTGCACATGCTCAAAGCATATGAGACATCAGGTCGTGTACATATCATAGCATACATGATCGATCCGACTGCCGAGGCGAACGGTATCCGACTCATGTTGTCTCTCTCTTCCTGAGTCTTAGGACACATGTCCTTAGACAGAGAGGTACCACGTACCATTGGAACCAATCCCCTCTTGGATTGTTCCATGTTGAATCGCTTCAACACTTTATCAATGTATGTACTCTGGGAGAGTCCAAGCAGCTTTCTAGATCATCCCGGTAGATCTTTATTCCAAGAATAAAGGCTGCTTCTCCCAGATCTTTCATGGAGAATTTTAATGAAAGCCAAGCTTTCAACGACGTTAGCATGGGAATGTCATTGCCTATAAGCAATACGTCGTCGACATAAAGGACAATAAAAGTAAGTGCTCTCCCACTAACCTTCTTGTATACACAAGGGTCATCTGCGTTTTGCACGAAATCATATTCTTTTATGATCTCATCAAAACGCTGATTCCATGACCGTGATGCTTGCTTCAATCCATAAATGGATCGATTTAACTTACAAACCTTGTTTGCAAGTCTAGGTACGATAAAACCGTCAGGCTGTTGCATATAAACATGTTGGTTTCTATAATATGTCCCAAGGAAAGATTAAGCATTCATGAAATACTATAAATGAATATACATAAAAGACTTGAAGCATGGCAGAATCATACTTACAAAGCTAGGTGATGAAGAAGATGATCAAATGGTGGAAGCTCCAAGTGTTGGAAGATTCGG
>SKCR01004823.1:0-26332 GCA_019454045.1 Zanthoxylum bungeanum | reverse complement strand
CAAAAGCTCTCAAAAATTTGTTTGAAGAATCAAGGAAGAAAGTGAAGAAATTAAAAAAAAAGTTTATGGAAATTAGGAGATTTGGAGGTAATCTTCATAATTCTTAAACTTAGATAGTTTGTTTCTTGTTCTTGAGCATCTAGAAAAGTTCTAGGGTTTCTTAATTTCTTAGATTTTGGGGCTTTTTGATTTGGAGGATGGATTTGGAGGCTAGATGCATGTGTGAAGTTTGATTGAATAATATTAGTGTAATATTAGTTTAATTTTGTCATTTGATGCCTTTTTGCCATTCTAGAGTGTTATGACCACTCTTTTAACTCATATAATTGTTCTTGAGTTTTTCATTTGTGGTGACTTTGGTTGGTGTAAGTATTAATATGATTAATGTTGAGAAAATTGGATTTAAAGCATGAAAAGTGATATTTTTAGTTACCAATCAGATCTAGAAATTCTGTGATTTTGGTGATGAAAAGTATGTTATATAAATGTATTGGATGTATTTTGGGTATTGGAACAATTGCTGAAAATTATTTTTGGAGTTGAAATATGCAAAAACGGTGAAAAACGGCATTACCGGGTGAGTTTCAGGCTTACCGGGTGTCCGCTGTCCAAACAGTGAATTGGCCACTGTTAGGGCAAGCCCATGAACTGTCCAAGTACTATTGAGGCTGACCTGGGCAGCCCTCATGTGTATTGGTTGGTCGGTTTGGACAAAAACATGTTTTATGCCATTTTGCGGAAAAAAAAAGTTTTCGTAAAAGTTTCGCGACGTTTCTAACATATTTATGTCGTTATTTGATATCGAATAAATATGTTTAAGTGAAATATAAATGAATTATTCATATTGGATATTGAATAATTTATTTGGTAATTTTAAAAGTTTTTAAAGTTACGATTTTTCCCGAACCGCGAGCTTCAGCTGCGCCCGCGCTAAAACCTCAACAAAAATGGTATCTGTAGACAACAGAACCTGGGCGACGCTGTTCTAGGCTCGCGGCCAAGTTGGGAGTACGGAATAGCTCGCGGGGAACTAAACCGGAGAAATAACATGGAGTCGCCACCCGGTGTGAACCGGGACAAAGATTTAAGGCCGCACTCACCCCTCGCAAGGAAGACCTCAAACCGTTGGGTTCGGATGGTCCCCTTACTTATGTCACTTGTGATGATATAATTTGTGCAATAAACTAACCGAATCTATTCAATAATCATGCTCAAGGATACTTAGATCTAATCATGCTTTCATTCAAATAATTCCACGCAATGTAACACAACAAGCATATTGAACCATTAAATCAACATGTATAAATCATTACCCGAACGCATCATAAACTAAGAACATGCATAATGAACAACCTAAACATGCTTTAAACAATGAATAACAAACTAAATTAAACCATGCTTTAAATAATAAATATATAACCTAAAGACTATAACAAATGCTCAAATACAAATTAGGATGAGACGAGATGCGTGCATCTTAAGTGTGGTACGTGGCATTGTATCCCGAGTGCAGACCATACTACCGTCCATTCGGAGTCGGCTATGGAATTTAACGTTCGGGTTTCCATCCGATATACCACAAGAGAAAACATATCCCGCTCATCCAACAATCACATCATGCTTCAAACGACTCTCATGCAATTATATATCAAATAAATAAAACACAATAAAGAAGATAAGTAGAAAGGTGCCCTCAGGTCTAACCTCTTTTGTCGTCTAAGAAAGGGCGTTACACGTCCGTTGGAAGGGTGAATGATCCGCTACTCTTTTAGTTCACCAACTCAATGTCTTTCCTCGCTGTTTTGCTGTTCGGGCTGCGTTTCAAGTTCGTTTCGCTGCTGCTTAGCTGCTACGTTTCAGGTCACTGTCTTGATGGTTTAGCAGACTGTTTTGGGTGATTTTGAAGGCTTAGGGAGGTTCGTTTGTGGGGATTTTTTTAGGGAAACTTTATGGAGGTTTTTGGGATGGTGTTTAGGTGATTTTAGGACTGTTTTATGGGTTAAAGACGCAACAAAAACTGACCAGAACAGGGAACGAAACTGTGCAGTTTAAGGTGCAGTGAGGGGTGTTTCGGGACTGTTTTGGGCGCTAATTGGAGCTGTGAATGGGGGTCTTTTTGTGCGAATTTGGGGCTGTATTTGAGGCTTATTTTAAGGTGTTTTAGGGCTGTGAATGGTGGCTGGAACTCGGCAATGGAGGGCTATGAAAATGGCTTGGGCGTGAGTGGTGTTAGTGAAAAAGAGAAGATGCGGCAATTGGAGGGCTTGTTGGCTTGGTGTTGCGGCAATGGAGGCTATTGGAAGGGTTTTAGGCGTGCAAAGGAGGCTTTACCAAGTGCTTGGACGTGCTTGAGAGAAGGATATCTGCTAGGTCTTGAATGGGGGGTGAAGGCCTCTTTTTATAGGCAAAGAGAGAAGACTTTCCTAATTTGAGTAGGAGAGAATCTCCTAATTGGTTTCTAATAAGGAATAGATCTCCTAATTTAGTTTTGTGATTGGATTTGATTAGGAAAAGGATCTAGGAGATTTCTTCTAATTAGGAATGGATTTTATTTGATTTAGGCATGTGTTAAATGTGATTTTGGCTATTTAGGAAGGCTATGGGCGTGAATGGTGTCTCATGGGCGTGGGTTTGGCTTGGATTGGTGGGCTTGGGTATTTTGGGTTTGGTGGTAAGTGGTTTGTGGGGTTTTAGGCCTAAGATAAGCTTTGAAACGGAAGTCCAACAAGCAACTGAAGCTCAAACAACGAGATTAAATCCATCAAAAATTCTATTTTCCAACTTTACCCTTCCAACGTCCGTTTCCCACGACTTTCATGACTAAAGAAGTAGTTGCCTCCATATGAGACTCATCATTGGGCTAATGTGTAAAAATGCAATGCCTACAGTATCAGAGCAGGTCTGATCCTTCATCCATTACATTTTTCATGCTTGATATATGATATATAATCCAATTTTGATATTTCCACATGCATGTAATTTAGATGTTTCTTAACTTTTTGGTTCTACATTAACGGAAAATATAACGCAGATTTAATGGTTAAGTTAAGTTATGTTTTCCCAGGTAGAATTAAACTGTTGAGAAATTGATCTAAATAAAAATCTGCATTTGATGTAGAGTAAAGAACCTCTTTAGGAATATCCCCGCTTAAATAAAGCATTAAAGTAACTAGTATTAGAAATACTTATTTCTTGGTCCGCCTTGTCAGTACAGATGCAAATGATTTCCTGATGCTGTAGCTGTAGCTGTATCGTGCCAAATCTGTGCAGTTATGGATGATGGTAGTTCATTTGTGCCGGTAGAACTTATATGATAAGAGACAAATTCAAGTGAAAGTGGAAATCCTGAACGTGCCAAAGCTTTCAGGACTACATGAGTAGCTTGAGTTTGTCACTGACAAGTGAAGCCTGATACACCTTCTTGTGAACGTGCCAAAGTTTTCATAACGAGAAATGGTCATGACCAAAATCAGGAGTCACATTGAATGTGATTGAAAATGAGTTGTCTACCTATGAATATACGTAGGCGAGAACGTGCCAAAGCTGTGAGTCAAAATATATTCATGGGGTCCACTTCTCAGTATGAAATTCAATTTAATTATTGGATTTTCGTTTTCCATTGGAGATTACGGTATTATGTAAAATAGTGGGAGGCACTGCTGGGTTAAAAATCCATGACTAAGGCAATGTGTAATATTATGAAAAAGGCCGCTAATGTTTCCCTTATTCTATTATGTTAATAGTAATAAACTTCTAATTCACTGCATGCATATTATTTATATATGTTTTCTGACTTTCCTTATGGTTGCAGATTTCTAGAATAGGTTCTAGATTAAAAGTAGGCTTGGATATTGTTATATTAGTCAAAACTATCGGGAACTGTTGTTCCGATTTTCTTGAAAAATCAAGATGGTTAGTGAGTTAGTCACTAAGTCACATTAGGTAATCTAAATAGATATCCATTTTAGGATATAATTCTCTAGAGAGAATTATTTCTTGTGCAGTAAGAATTGAAATGAATTAGTTCATGTCTCGAGATTCTTCATTGGCATTAAGAAAACCCCATTAGGTATTTGCTTACCTGATAATGACATTTCCTGGCTTTAGTCCCCTTTAGAGGTAATGTGTCTGACACGGTTTGCTAATCAATTATTTTCAATTGGTGTGAATAGTTGAAGATAAATGATAAAGCTAAAGAAATGAGATATGTATAGTTGTGTAGAGAATATCGATTCTCACAATACGACAACTATAGGTATTGGATACCAGATCTTCCGTCTAGTTATTTAAAATAATGTTAATAATTGTTTTGATATTTGATATCAGAACTTGTGACTATTTGATAGTTACTTGTTCTTTATAAACAGTTGTTACATATTTTAATACGACTAGTAGTGTCATTAACGAAGAGATAAGCATTAAGAAAATATTCGATTAACTAAATAATTTAAAACTGTGCTTTATGAGATTTTATCACTTAAGCATTATATGCTTATCTTGTATGGTAAATGATGGTCTGATACGAGATCACACCACATATCCTTATCCATTTAATGAATATTGTATTCAGAAATGTGATTAAATCTCATTTAACCAATGATCGTCATTGGACCACAAATTTATTAAACTAATACATTGGATGTATGTAGTTTAATGAATTATAAATTACCTTGAATAGTTTTCTTTACTTCGTAACTTAGTTAATGAGTAGTCATGACTTAGTTACATGTTTCTAAAAGAACACATATTGAACGTCTTGAATGGTTCGAGAACTTTCAATATGTTTCTGATGAAACACGAATAGAATATTTTGACTGGTTCAAATATATTCAATTTGAAGTTTTGAAAACTGTATCTTTAAAATTCATCATGATTCTTTGAATAGTTCAAAGATGTTTGATACGATCAAACAAATGAATATATGGCAATAAGTTCTAAGGTTATTTAATGAATATGATTCTTACTCAATATGATTCTTCTACGATTCCATTGTGATGGAATTGGTCAGTGGGAGAAATCGAATCTTATATGATTTGGTTCGTTTTATATTGAGTGTTACCGAATTAGTTTCATTACTCTTGAGGATATGCCCCAGTAACAATAATTCATTATTTTAATTAATGTTGCATTTATTTCTACAGTTACATATATGATATGTATAGGGAGAAAATTCGAATATTGAAAAGTTTGAGATTTGAATCTTTCTTTTGTATAATGGTTATATAATTGAAAAGTACTTGCGCCTTGGAGGTACAAGTAAAAGTTTATCATTTATTCTATTTAATAGAATATTGTATTCTATTTGATAAAATATCTTTTCTATGATCCTGAGTATTAAAATTATTTTATTACTTGGGATGTAACATTAGATGTTGACTATTGTAGAAAAGACTTGACTTATTGAAGTCAAATGTGAGAGTGATAAACTATAAATGGAATATGTAATTAATAAAATAAAAAGTACCTTAGACAGTTTCCATATAAGTCCAATAGGATGTTAGAATCATTTGTGAAATATTTGATACTTAATGGTTCTGTTGTTTTCTTATCGAAGAAGATTATGCTATAACTTATAATGAGAGTGATATTTGATATCGATTTCAGAAGTTAGCATTAAACCATAGATTTAAGATTGTTTATAGCTTACTGCGATCAAGTTTTGAACTTGATTAAACTTTCGTTATGATTTGTTCATAAAATATGCAAATTATTTGCACAGCAAAAGCAAAGTGAGCTTATTAAATGTTTGGCCTTTATAGTATGATAGTGAGAAAGGTTATACTCAACAATCTATTGTAGATGTTGAGGAAACTTATCTCTAGTAACACCAATTGAACAATTAAAGATCTGTTGGTTAATGTTGATATTAAACTATGTATTTTGGCTAAAGAATGCAAAGTGGCGTTCCTGAATGGTTTCTTCGTAGAAGAGATCCATTGTGTTTTCTTTGTTTGAAGAGTTCATTCTAGAATGGCACTGGAGTTTGTATTATACTAAGATCATAGTTTGATAGACCAGCTTATAGAGCCTATTGTAGATTCAGATGACCTTTCCGGAAATCTGTGTTTTCTAATTTTGATAACAGTCAGATTGTCTGATTTTATCAAAACATAGAAAATACATATTTGATAGTAGGGTCAGTGGGAGCGTACAAATTTCTTTCTACTGTTATATATCCTTATGCCATTATCATTATTAATGTAATAATGAGATGTTTGTGAGGTAAAAGATTTACCTAAGTATTCTTTTCTCCGTGAAAGTAGTGAGAGTAGTCTCTGTTATATTGATATAAAGTTTCATATACGATATAAAACAAGAGACTTGTGAGATACTCCCATTAGTTGTGCATTAGATATGATCTAATAAAGGACACAGCAAGACTATCTGTGTGACAGTTAGTATAACTGTTTGACAGTTAGTGTGTCTCTTGTATATAGTATTAATCTTTCATAAATGATGATTCCTTTGTCGAAAGAGAAATTGATTATAATGTCTAGTCAATCTTATGCATCATAGGATGATGATATAATGTATACTATATTATGTACGATTAAAAATATTAATTTAATCATAATTGTTACGAGTTATTTTGATACGCTATAGACCATATGATGTGTCTTGAAACAAGTTATTTATTATCTTTGAGATATTATAACGAGTTCCTTATTCATTGAGAATATAATCTACATTCATTAGGGTCAGATTAGTTTTGAATTATGATGTTAGACAGTCTACGTCATATAAAGTCAGAAAAGATGCAGTGAGAGTGTCACGGTTGATTCTACTGTATTAGTGGAATTCATTGTAACTTATGAAGTATTGACTTATGAAGTTTCATAGTGACCTTATAGATTAGAAGTTTTGATATTAGGGTTGTGCTTGCGGTTGTCTGCATAGTATTTGGATTTGATCCATAAATATATAGACAACGCAGTAGCTGTAGCACAATATTGATGTCGTATCTAAGTCATATTGATGTATAACTTAGGTTATACAATATATGAATGATGCTGGCTAAGGGAAATGATTGGGTTTGTTGGACAAACTCAATATGTTATAGCAGACCTACTTCCTGTTGCCTACCTTTTGAGTGCTAGGTGAGCTCTTGAGGGCCATGAGTATGTGATACACATTGAGATGTATATATGATACCATGGATTAGCACTAGAGCAAGTGGGAGAAATTGTTAGGGTTGGTGCTGTTAGTGTCCTAGACATGCCCAAGGTTTCTAAGTCATGATATTGTGTGTGAATGATCAAGTGAGTTTGCGGAAAAAACTTACAATGAACGGATGTGAGATTTCAAAAATCTTTCTTTGTTGGAAGCTCCAAGCTTTATGTTGAGTGTATCCAACCCAATGGTGAGTTTCCATATCACGTTAATCAACTCCAAATGTGCTAGCAAGCTTGAATTTTTTACAAAAAAAACTTCAAAGAGAGGAGTAGGCCCACTGTATTTTGGAGGAAAAAGAGAAGATGAAGTTTTAATATTTTGTTTTCTAAGAATTAATACTAATGTTGACTTTCCAAAAGGTGTATATCTTTCAAAACGAAAAAGCAAAGTGTGCTGAGCAAGTTTCTTTAAATGCTCCCATCTACTTCCATCAACTTGGTGACAATTGATGTGATGTAGTGGGTCCCACCACTTAAATTCAAAATTCAAGTTGGGTTAGAGAACACACTTCGGGCTCGGGTTCGTTTAATCCGATTAAACGAATTTTTCCATTGCGACGTAATTAAATCCAATTTAATTACATAATAATTCTTAGAAAAATTATTACGAAAGTCGCTTACGAATTAATTCCAAATTAATTCGTTCGCCCGAATTAAAATCCAAGTTTAATTCCGCATTGAAATTCGATTTGAATTAATATATCCAATATATTATTTAATCGATTAATTCTAAATTAATCGCGTTCTCTCTTCTATTTGAATTTTATCCCAGATAAATTCCTACCGTAATTAATCCCAGATTAATTTTCTCTCTCATAATTAATCCCAGTTTATTCTGTTCGAGTCAAATGTCATCGGTGAATCTTTGGAAAGCGACCCAAGAGATCCCTGGATATGTTGGCAGTAAATCCGATTGTCAGAAAATTCGACACGTGCGTACCGCGTACCACATTCTCACCGATTTACAAGACATGGTTGGCTTCTAGCAAAGCACCGTGCCTACCCAATTCTCCAGAAATATTCAACGAGGAATATATAATCTATATCAGACATAGTATACTATGTATTGCGTATTACAATCCAGTATCGGATGTCACATGCTAGGTCTGGGGCTGGAATTGTGTCTGCCCCGTACGAAGCATATAACGGATAACTAGTAACTAGTCTCTGTAATCGGATAATCATGACCTAGTCATACTATCCCGATAGCTGCAACATTTGAGAGTACTAGTTCTGTATCCCTGCGTGATCATCATCTCCAAATGACTGAAGTGATACTTCCATTTTGACATCACACCCAATACACTACGATTCTCAGTAAACCCAGAAGAGGCGTACACAAAACTTGTTAAAGCCCCGGACGACCAAAACCAAAGCGTACTGATTGTCGCAAGTATTAGCGATGCAAGTCTCAGGTTAAGACCACATACACCTATCTTGATTCGGATTCCCATAGACACATAGTCATACTACGAATAGGATTCCGAGGGGTCTATCCAGAGTGAAGCTGTTCCCGGTCCAACGGCTAACAGAACCTCCTATCTGTTGGAATTTTCTAAGCATCCCAAGATCATATCAAGTATAAAACATTCATGTGAATACAATCAAAGAAGTCGCAGAATACTCAAAATGATCGGTTGAGACGATGCGGTGAAGACAAAAACTTTTTTATGCCCTTTGAAGAGTTCAAGAAGCTCACGGCAGTCCACAAAATTTGTCCTCCATTTTCGGCCAAGCTCCAAGCCTTTTGGGTGGTGATTCCAAGCTAACAAGTTGGTTTCCCTATCACCTTTGTATGTCCTCATTTGGTGTGATAGCACTTGGCATTTTTTGCCACAAAAATTGCCCTATTTCTTCTTCACATTCTCGGCAGTTCACTGTGAAAAGAGGAAGAAATTTCAGCCCCTTGGGCGTGAAAGGTGAGAAGAAAAGAGAGAAGAGAGAGTTTGATAAAGTGTTGTCATGGTTGTTGAGAAAAGGTGTATCAAATACACTTATTTGATTTTCAAAAAATCAAATAAAGATATACTATATTTTCTTTCAAAAAGTCAAACAAGTACAAGCTTTTAAAAGCTTCCAACAACTCCCATCAAGTCATATCACTCAATCAATCAAGTGACAAGTTGTCACATCACTCAAAGTGACTAATGATTTGACGCTTGATGCGACTAGCGATTTGACTTCCGTGCCGCACTCGAATTCGAAATGCGAATGCGCTCGCAAACAATCCCGGGCTCGGGTTCGCTAATTCCAAATTAACGAATTTTCCTTTGCGACGTAATTAAATGATTTTGCCTAGTGAAATCACTATTCACGTCGCTAACGAATTAATTCTAAATTAACTCGTTTGCCCGAATTAAAATCTAATTTTAATTCCGCGTCGAAATCCAATTTCGTATAATATATCAAATATATTATTTTATCGATTAATTCCAAATTAATCATTAACTCTCTTTAAGTGATATTTTATCCCAGATAAAATATCTCTGCAATTAATCCCAGATTAATTTTCTCTCTCATCATAATTAATCCCAGATTAATTAAAGTGCGAGTCATACATCATCGGTGAATCTTCGGGAAGTGACCCATGAGATCCCCGGATATGCTGGCAGTAAATTCGGTCGTCGGACTATCCGAACACGTAAGTACCTAGTACTACGTTTTTACCGATTTACAAGACAAGGTTGGCTTATAGCAAAGCGCCATGCCTACTCAATCCTCCAGAAATATGGTTACAGGAATAAGCGATCTATATCAGGCGTAGTATACGTAGTATTGCGTATGTCGATCCAGTATCAGATGTCACGTGCTAGGCTTGGGGCTGGAATTGTGTCTGCCCCGTACGAAGCACATGTCGGATGTCTGGTATCTAGTCTCTATAATCGGATAAACATGACCTTGTCATTTTATCCCGATGACTACAGTACATAAAAGTACTAGTACCGTATCCTACGTGACCATCATCTCCATATGACTGAAGTGATACTTCCGTCTTGACATCACACCCAACACACTACGATTCTCAATATACCCAGCAGAGGCGTACACAGAACCGGTTAAAGCCCTGGACGACCAAAACCAAAGTATATTGATTGTCGCAAGTATTAGCGGTGCAAGTCTCAGGTTAAGACCAAATACACCTACCCTGATTTCGGACTTCCATAGACACATAGTCATACTACCAATGTAATTCCGAGGGGGTTTATCCAGAGCGAAGCTGTTTCCCATACCATCGGTAAAACACAACCTCCTATTACACTTGCATGAGTATCCTATACCCAAATATATGAGAACTATGCCGTTATGCCCTCACAACACACACAACTGTAATACTAGTCTTTTACGCATTATCGATGTCCAATCTCGATAATACTGACTAGGGATATTTAATGATTTATCCTTCATGGACTGATACTGTCTCATATCATTCTCAATCCAGGAACAAATCATAAAGACCTCATATCATTTATACATCTTGGTGATCTAATCACAAATGATAAGAGAGCAATCTCCTTTGTCACATAGTTAATTTGTACAACAACACCATGATCTGTACAAATAGTGACGCTATGGGTCATAATTGTCCAACAATCTCCCACTTGGCCTATAGCCAGTCACTCGAGTGTCTAACACCCGAACTATGTACGGTTTACTCAAACTGCTGAGAAAAGGCTTTCATAAGCGGATTTGCTTGATTATCGTCTGATGCGATTTATTCGATCATCACATCACCACGATGTATGATCCGAACGAATCAGATGAATATCGAAGTATATATCTGGATCGTTGATGAGACCGTTAATTCTTTAGCTTACGCTGTAGCCTAGCTCAGCTGCTAATAGAACTATATCTAATCTAATTAGATTTGTTTATCGACCCAAATGGCTTCTATTGCTGCCTCAGCTGCAGCAATAACCCGCATTTGTTGTTTATTTGGTAACAGTATCTTGCTTGGAAGATTTCCAGCTCACTGTTCCGTTATTCAAACTTTATAGTACCGTTGTGCGACTTATAGTCGTTTTATCGGTTTGGAAACTTACAGTAGTGATCCCAGTCACTTCAAGTTCTCCTTCTCCATAGTTTAAGACAGCATCCTTAGTTCTCTAAGAAACTAAAGTATGTTCTTAATATCAATCCAGTGACTATCACGTGGATTGGCCTGTTTGTGACTGCATATGCTCAAAGCGTATGAGACACCAGAGCGCGTACATTTTTCAATGTACGATTTCTCGAGAGTTTTTCATGAAAGCCAAGCTTTCACCGATTGTATTATGGGAATATCATTTCCAAGAAATGACATATATTATCATTATTTTATAGGACAACCACTGTCAGTGTCACTCCCCACTAACCTCCTTATATACACAAGAATCATTTCGTTTTGAATTAAATCATAAACCATTATGATTACATCAAAACGACAATTCCAAGAACCAAATGCTTGCTTCAATCCAAACATGGATCGAATAACCCGCAAACCTTGTTTGCTGGTTATTGGTACGACAAAACCGACAGGATGTTGTAAACATCCTTCAAAAGGTTTCCTTTTCAGGAAAGCGATTTTCCCGTTCAGCTGTCATATTTCATAAATGAAACATGCAGCATTAGCAAGCATTATCCAAATGGATTCATCGTGGCAACAACTAAAAGGTTTCGTCGTAATCGACACAATGTTGATAACGATACCTTTCCGCTACAAGCCTAGCTTAGTACGTTGGTATGTTGCCTTCCATGTATATCTTCCTTGAGGACTTATATTGTACCAATAGGCACAATGCCTTGCGTTAAATCAACTAGTGTCCAAACTTGTTGATATACATGGAATCCATTTCAGATATAGGGAGTCGATACCTTGTATCATTACCTCATACGTAGTCGGTTGGTATTCCTTAAAAGATTGACATCTTTATGAGGTGAGATCAGAAACCCATACCCCAGGTTGTTTTCTGACTTTCTCTGACTTACGTGGTTATTGTGTATTTGAAGATTACTGGTATAGTTTCATCCTTGATGAACTATTTGTGTTCCATTGAGATTCGGTGCCTGGAATAGTATTACTCCGATTTTCATCGAGTTTTAATTTCCTCCCACTTACCACTGCATATCGGTATTCCTCTTAGGAAAACCGCATAGTGAGCAACAATTTACATTGTTCTCTTGTGAGTTGTATAATTACTATACTTTGGTTTCCCTAGGATAACCTACAATTGGCACTTATCCAATTTGGGTTCTAGTTTGGTATCATCCAAACATATGCCTAGCATTCCCAAATTATCAAGATTGAGAAACCTGATTTCTTTCCTGTTTATATCTAATATGAATTCTGTCAAACAAATTTTTATGGAACCTTATTCTAAATAAGTTCTTGCACTGTTAAAGCTTATCCGTTGAAGGAAATGGTAGCTCAGAGCGACTCATGATTAACCTTATCATGTCCAACAAAATTCGGTTACTCAGTTCGGACACACCGTTAAAATGACGTGTTCCGGGAGGAGTCCCCATTGAAAGAATTTTATACTCTTTCAAGTGTTTTAGAAAATTATTGCTTAAATATTTTCCATTACGGTCTAACCGCGATGGTTTAACACTTTAGCCGATCTGTTTGTCTACTTCGTGTCGAAAACTTTAAAAGTTTCTGATTTGTGTTTCGAAAGAGACACATAACCATAACGGGATGCCACATCCGTAAAGGTCACGAAATATTCATATCCACCTCTAGGCTAGCTAGACATGGGCCTACTTGCTTCACTATAAACTAGGGCTAACAGATTGGTGTCATTTACACTTTTACCAAGTAAAGGTGTTTTAGGCACTTTGCCCAATAAACTAGATTCGTAGACTTTATTTGAATAGGATCAAATTAGTCCTAGTGCCCACTCTTTGAAAGTGTGGATATACGAGTCTTGTTTAATTGTGTCCCAGACAACAATGCCACAATTAGTCTCTTCTGATCAAATCAGTTTGAGCTGTTTGTTTGTCATGTAATATGTTTGAGATTTATTTTATATTCAAAATATAAATGCTGTTATTTCACATCAAATGTGTTTATCTCAATATCATATTTATATAATAAAACACTTTAGTGTTCTAGGATATAAAGGTAAATCCGCAACGGATTAAACACTGATATAGAGATAATGTTCCTAGTCAAACTAGTTACATTATAACAGTTTCCTAATTTAAGTACACACCCGAAGGGTAGTTCCTAAATTAGGTATCTACGATTAAAACAGCGACTTTTGTCCTGTTTTCGTTTCGCAGATAAATCTCTACTGAAGTCAGTATCCTGCTCAAGGCAGATTCTGAACACCAATACATATTTATGTACCACACTAAGTATTTAAAATCCAATTTCAATACTAGTAGTGAACATAATGTTGACAAACATATTTGAAGTCGGAGCCAAGCCCGTCTTCAATTCCTTCATGTCTGCCTTGTCCAAACGGCAGTCACGCTTCCGCGATCCCGTTTGCCACAATTTAGGCAGACATTTTGGGATATGTCCTTTATCTTCCCAGAAGATTATAATGATTTTGCCTTTGCTCTTATCAATACTCCAGAAGTCTTTGGCCTAGCCTCGGTTAACTAGAACATCGAAATAAGGTGCGCCTTGCGCTACTTGCCTTATTGCAAAGTTTGGATTTGTCTCATTGAGATTAGCCATTAACTCTCCAAGGGTTAATTATTGCAATTTATTACTTCTAAAATCTAAATATAGATTTATGAAGATCCTTCAATTTCATTATCATACTTTAAAGATCTAACCCTTTGTTTTGACAAAGAAATTAAGGAGTCTAATTAGCAAGTTTATGGATTAAGCACTAAAGTTATCATCACATAAATCTTCCAAAGATTATGCTCTACTATTTGCTTAACTCCGGGCTTAGGCATAATATGTTATTTTATCAAATAAAGTAACTTATTTGTTTCCAGGACCATCTTGAAATTTTATTCCCAATTTGAAAAATTAAACCTTTTAAATACATTTTCCCTAGGATTATGTTTTAAATGTCAATCTTTCAATTTTATCTTGATTTTAATAGTCCAACTATTTAATCAACGATTTAGGTATATTTATTATAATGATTATTATAGTCCAACTATTTAATCAACTATAATTTATTTGTTTGAATACAGTCCAACTGTTAATTAAAACAACATTTAAATATTAGTCCAACTAACATTTAATTATTTTACGACGAATGATATTTGATTGAGCGCGTATGGCAAGTAATTAAACGAATATTGCAAATTCAATTCTTGCCTCCCACTATTTTTCGACGAGCCTCTAACCCTCTGTCGAGTACTCGAGAAACTGTATTTCCTAGTGGGCTAGGATCCCGTTAAATATCACACAATCTTGACTTTGGCCAACAAATTGTATGATAATTAACTAGGTAGATCTCTAAGATCAATTAGATCCTATCCAATTCCTAGATCCAGTAGGGGGACATCCAAGTCTGAAACATATATCTTATATATGCCAATATATCCAATATATTGCCTAACCTTTTTCCTCTGAATCAACTAAGCCTTAGCTTTGGCACAACAAACTTAGTGATCCCAGTTAAACGTGACCCATTGACCATGGAAAACTTCTTAATCAATGTCGATGGCCAAGAAGTGGTATTGACTTTGGCCAACAAACCACAACTTGGACAAGACACCAATATGGAACAAAGCCTTCGTGATTCAAACACATCCTCAACTGACAAAGGCCTTGACTTTCGCCAACAAACCAATGCCAGTCTTGGATCTTGAGTAATAATCACTCAATGGAAGGAAAACGCTTAATATTTTGTGAGGGTTTTTCGCGTGCAAATTGGCAACCAATTTATTATCTTTGTTAAGGTCTCATCATCATACACCCTTAAACATGCATTCTAAATACATAATAAAGCGTATAATAAAATAATAATGATATGCGGATGGATACTATACACATTGATCCTAGATCAAATCTCTCCCTTTCCTCTCTCCCGCTAGCACAAGTATTGCTTCTACCCGTTACACTAAACTTCTAAAGAAACCTCATTTACATTGAGGGGAATAGGTGAGAAGAGAATACAAAGAATAAGGAGGTAATAAGGCTGGACACGCAGGTCCAATTAATAAATCAAATTTATTACAACAATTTCTAAAATTGCCCCACCCATCTAATATCCATCCGATATACATTATTCATGCATCACAACCATGTATTCACACAAGCATGCTATCAATCAATCTAATCAAATTAATTAATCTGATAATTAATGACCATCCAATGTTCAAACAACGATTTGATTTTGCGCGAGTCAAACTCATTTTGCGAATAAGTACTCAAAGTACGAAATCTCGAATTAAATTAAACTACATAATTAAATCCAATTCAATTTGTATTTAATACTAATTCGCTATTTAATTCCAAATTAAATACTACACTTTATTTAACGAACCTTTAACGATTTAAATTCCAAATTTAATCGTTACGGGTCTCAAAGCCCGATTAACGTCCAACGTTAATTTAATTAAAGTCCAATGGACTTTTAATTAATTTCTTTAAGGCGTGGGCTTCGGCAACCAAAGCCCAATCAAGGAATTACCCCATAAGCCCAGAAATCAATTTAGGCCCATTAGGCCCAATTAAACTTTTGACGACGAAATTGAGAAGTCATTGCGGCAAGCATGACGGACTGAGCACTTGAGTTGTCATCATTATGAGTCTTCCAAAGCTCATAATCAACTACCCGCTCATGTCCGGGCTCAGGCCCGAGAGGTCTGTCTATAACATAGAGCAACTTCTCGGCTCCCAGGACAATCCTGAGATTCATCTCCCAATCTGGAAAATTGGTACCATTATAGACATTATCGCCCATGATGATGTCTCTAACGCTAAGCTTTCCAGCCATCTTGATTGCAATAGTCAAACTATTCAATCAACGATATCGGGTACAATCAAATGTTAATGATTACTATAGTCCAACTATATAATCAACTACAAGTGAATAGTTTGAATACAGTCCAACTGTTCAATAAAAACAATAAAATATTAGTCCAACTAATATAAATATATAATGACGAAATAATTTAAAAGCACGTATTTGACAAGTATTAAACGAAATTGAAAATCTAATACTAGCCTCCCACTATTTTTCGGCGAGCCTCTAACCCTCTGTTGAGTACTCAGGAAACCCAGTTTCCTAGAAGGCTAAGATCCCGTTAAATAACACATAACCTTGAGTTTGGCCAACAAGCTATATGAAACTTAACTAGGTAGATCTCTAAGATCAATTGGATCCCGTCCAATTCCTAGATCCGGTAGGTGGACCTCCAAGTCCAAGATATATATCCAAGATATATTTCATAACTTTTCCTCTGAATCAACTAAGTCTTGGTTTTGGCTCAACAAGCTTAATGTTTCCAGTTAAGTGTGACCCATTGACAGTGGGAAAACTTCGTAATCCACGTCGATGTACATAAGTGACCTTGACTTTGGCCAACAAGTCACAACTGCCCAAGACATGCGATATATAACAAAGCTTTCGTGGTTCAAACACATCCGCGATGGACAATGATCTTGACTTTGGCCATTAAATGAAAGCCAATCTTGGATCTTGAGAGGGAACAACTCAATGGAAGGAAAAACGCTTAATATTGAAGTGAGGGTTTTTGCGTAAATTGGCATCCAATTTATTATATTTGATTAGGTCTCATCATACACCCTTAAACATGCATTCTAAAAGCATAATAAGGCGCGAATAAATTAATAATGATATGCGGATGGATATATAACAAACTTTGTTCCTAGAACAAATCTCTCCATTTCCTCTCTCTCCCGCTAGCACTATACATACTTCTACCCAATTACATAATACATTAAAGAAACCTCATTTACATTGAAGGGAATTGGTGAGAAGAGAAATACAAAGAGTAAAGAGATAATTGGCTGGACATGCAGGTCCAATTTAATAAATTCCAAATTTATTACAACAATTTCAAAAGATTGCCCCAACCCTTCTAATATCCATCCGATATACATTATTCATACAAGTACATCCAAGTATTGACACAAAGCATGCTATCAATAAATCTAATCCAATTAATTAATCTTTGATTAATGACCATCCAATGTTCATACAATGATTTGATTTACGCGAGTCCAACTCGTTTAAGAATAAATACTCAAAGTACGTATTCTTGAATTATATCGAACTACAATTTTTAAATCCAATTTAATTTGTATTCAATACTAATTCAAATTTAATTCCAAATTAAATAATTACACTTATTTATGTGCCTTGAAGACTTGGATTCCAAATCCAATCCAATTGGGTCTCAAAGGCCCAATTAACATCAAATGCTAATTTAATTAAAGTCCAATGAGCTTTCAATTAATTCTTTAGGCATGGGCTTTGGCCAATATAGATCAAATCCAATAGCCAAGGCCCAATAAGGAATTACCTTTTGCCAAAAATCAATTTAGGCCCAATTAAATTATTAAAGGCCCAAAAGTTATATTTGGACTTTATGGAAATAATTTTAGGCCAATTTGGATCCAATCCAATTGTCCAAAACCATGCTTGGCCCATACAAGCCTATTAAGCCCAAATACAACAATTAGCCTAATCCAATTAAAGACTAATTTATTATTAACATAATATTCCAAATATCACATTAATTTAATTAAAGTGTAATTGCCATAATTAATTAATTAAACTAATATTTCAAAACATCAATTAAACTAATTAATCATGCTTTAATCATCCAATTCATGTCCAACACAAATTGAAGCAAAATCAATCCATCACAACATGCTATAGCTCACGGTAATATCATGAAATAACATTCAATTTTGATTTCAATCCAATTAAACCAACAATTAATATTCATTTCATGCTTTAAACTCATCCAATAGTCTAAAATTAAAAAATCACCATGAGAATGCTAGGGTATTATTTTCGGCCATGCTAAGATATTTGGGGAAAAATTAATCTAATCAATTTTCTCAAATTCTATGATGCACAAATCCAATTAATCATCATCAAAGCACAACCAAACAACCATTTTGGAAAAATACATACTCCAAGCACAAAATCCCCAAATAAAGTCTATAAACCCTAAATACAAATCATGCTTAAATATGGCTCATGATACCATTATTAGTGTCTTAGACATGCCTAAGGTCTCTAAGTCATGATATTGTGTGTGAATGATCAAGTGAGTTTGCGGAAAAAATTTACAATGAACGGATGTGAGATTTCAAAAATCTTTCTTTGTTGGAAGCTCCAAGCTTTATGTTGAGTGTATCCAACCCAATGGTGAGTTTCCCTATCACCTTAATCAACTCCAAATCTGCTAGCAAGCTTGAAATTTTTGCAACAAAAACTTCAAAGAGAGGAGGAGGCCTACGTCATTTTTGGAGGAAAGAGAGAAGATGAAGTTTTGATATTTTGTTTTCTGAAAACTATTACCAATGTTGACTTTCCAAAAGGTGTGTATATCCAAAAAAGAAAAAGCAAAGTGTGTTGAGCAAGTTTCTTTAAATGCTCCCATCTACTTCCATCAACTTGATGACAATTGATGTGAGGTAGTGGGTCCCACCACTTAATTCAAAATTCAAGTTGGGTTAGACAACACATTTCCGGCTCGGGTTCTTTTAATCGATTAAACGAATTTTTCCGTTGCGATGTAATTAAATCCATTTAATTAAATAATAATGCCTAGCAAAAATATTACAAAAGTCGCTTACGAATTAATTCCAAATTAATTCGTTCTCCCGAATTAAAATCCAATTTTAATTCCGCATTGAAATCTGATTTGAATTAATATATCCAATATTTATTTAATAGATTAATTCCAATTAATCGCGTTATCTATTCTATTTGAATATTATCCCAGATAAATCTTACCGTAATTAATCCTAGATTATTTTCTCTCTCATAATTAATCCCAGATTAATTCTGTTCGAGTCAAATGTCATCAGTGAATCTTTGGGAAGTGACCCAAGAGATCCCTGGATATGTTGGCAGTAAATCCGGTTATCGGACTATCTGACACGTGCGTACTGCGTACCACGTTCTCACCGATTTACAAGACATGGTTGGCTTCTAGCAAAGCACCGTGCCTACTGATGAATGGTATTTATATCACTATTTCCCACTCATTTAACCTAATATTTTGTATAGTTTCTTGCGTTTTGTGAATATTTTGATGTGTTTTGTGTTATTTTGCAGATAAATAAAGTTGGGAAAGCATTGGAAGTAATTTGGAGCAAAACAGTGTGAAAATTGGCAAAAAGGGCAAAATCGTAATTGAGCGCGTCGCGACGCCCAAACCCTTGGCGTCGCGACGCCTAACGTGCGCCTACTATTTGCTAACGTGCGCCTGAACACGTGTCAAAAGCTGAGAAATTGGTTTGCTAAAATACGCCGTGCCACGTGTCACAATCACAGAGATCTACTAACGTGCGCATGCCACTTGTCATCATCTCAAGTTGCCGACAATCACCACCGCCACATCATCATGACGTCATCAATGACGTCATCACAATTATTGAGTTATCATGAACAGTGCCACATCATCGGATAAGAATCTGAAACCGACAAATCAACGCGTGACACGTGTCACTGTTCCGGCGTCGCGATGCCAAAGCCCTTGGCGTCGCGACGCCCGAAGCCTACCCGCGCCTATAAATTCAGCTTTAAATTTCAGAATTTGTTGTACCACTCTCCCTCTTCTATTCTATATAAAGAGAGAGTTTCTCTCTCTAGATTCTTTTAGTTCTTAGTTTTTAGTTTTTTTTTAATTTTTTTTAGTTTTGTAAATAATTTTAATTACTTTTTGTAATAATAGTAATTTAATTTTTACTTTTTACTTTTTACATTTTTTTATTATTCACCATGAGAAGGTAACTTCCCCAGCTAGGGTGAAAGGTAATTCTTTTACTGTTACTATTTAGATTAATCTCCCTTAAAAATAATATATTCATTATTTAAAATATTGACTTAAAAAGGATACCGCCAGATTGGTCGGTTGGTAATATTATCACAAGTTTATATATTATTTTATGGGAGATCTCTAAAATAGTAAATAGTAAAAGTAATTCCTTTTACCTTAGCATTTTATTTTATTTTATTTTACTTTTCAGCTTTTACTTTATGTTTTTTACTTTTAAGTTCTTACTAGCCCTAGTTATGTGTTAGTTATCTTGGGTTGTGATGAATTCTAATATCACCGGTTTATAAGGGGTTATTTTTATAGTTTGGGTAATTTAAAAGTTTACTTATTAAGTCTTAAGCTTAATGCTTCTTGTTGTCTGATCACCAATAAGATTGATCTGGTAAATCTAAAATGAATTAGACATATGGATTTTAGGTTTTCAGCCTTAGACTTAATAGCCCACGATCTTCCTTGAGAATAGATAACCCTTTAATAGATTTCCTTACAGGATAGACATATACCTGTCGGGCGGGGGTAGCCATAATTGGAACGTAAACTTAATGAATCCAGATAATTTGGTTGACATAGACATATGGTTCAATTGGGTTAAACTGGGTATTTGCGTCTGACCATCGACAGAGGCTTTTGCATAATTTAGTGTTCCAGGTTAGTAAACCGATTTATTACACAAACATAAAATAACCACTTCATCTTTTAAAAGATATTAGAATGATTCACAACCCTAGATAGTTTTTAATATTGAATTTTCTTAAAATCTACTTTCGAATAATTTTATTACTTGTTTTTAAATTTAGAATCGTCACCATTTCAAATCAATCAAACAACCTGTTAGATATTAGTAACCATTTGACCTCATAAAATTAATAGTTTAGATATTAAGTCCTCGTGGGATCGATATTTTTATACTACTTGAACGATACGTGCGCTTGCGTTATACGTGTGTGTTTACGCCGGTCACATACCTAATTCTCCAGAAATATTCAAAGAGGAATATATAATCTATATCAGGCATAGTATACTCTGTATTGCGTATTAGGATCCAATATCGGATGTCACATGTTAGGCCTGGGGCTGGAATTGTGTCTGCCCCGTACGAAGCATATATCAGATCATTAGCAACTAGTTTCTGTAATCGGATAATCATGACCTAGTCATACTATCCCGATAGCTGCACCATTTGAGAGTACTAGTTCTTTATCCATGCGTGATGATCATCTCCATATGACTGAAGTGATATTTCCATCTTGACATCACACCCAATACACTACGATTCTCAGTAAACCCAGAAGAGGCGTACACAGAACCTGTTAAAGCCTCGGACGACCAAAACCAAAACGTACTGATTTTTGCAAGTATTAACGATGCAAGTCTCAGGTTAAGACCACATACACCTATCTTGATTCGGATTCCCATAGACACATAGTCATACTATAAATGGGATTCCGAGGGGTCTATCCAGAGCGAAGCTGTTCCCGGTCCAATGGTTAACAAAACCTCCTATCACACTTGCATAAATATCCAATATTTAAATATATGAGAACTATGTCGTTAAGCTTCCATAACGTGCACAAGTGTAATACTAGTCTATTCCACATTATCGATGTCCAGTCTCGATAATACTACGACTAGGGATATTTAATGATTAAATCATTCGTGGATTAATATTGTCTCATATCTTATTAATCCGGAACTAATCATAAGGACTTTTATCATTTATATATATATATATATATTCAAGTAATCCTATTACAAAATGATAAAATAGCAATTTCCTTTATCACATAGTTAATTTGTACAAAAACCACAATGTCTTTTACAAATAGTGATGCTATGGGTCATAATTGTCACAGGGTCGGAGAGTGCCAATCCAGATCGTATTTATGTCTGATTCATGAATACAAACAATTTCTTTTTCCATAATATTACTTATTAATGGTAGCACCTCTATCTTTTATATACATATCGATCTAATTACGATTAGATTGAAACTAAATATGATTTAGTGATATGTATATATTAGACAAAGACCCTAGGATTACAACGTAGTGCGTAGTTACAACGTTGTTTGTAATTGACATGGGAGAGCGTCACTATAAGTTGTATATTCTCAAATAAAGTTCTTGGTCAAGATTTAATGACACAGGTCGGTTAGTAAAATCCACTGAGACCAGTACATGTCGTATATTGTGACTTGGTCCGATGGTTTATCCCAATGAACATGAGTCTTTGGAGACTCGTATAGACATGTAGGTATTTATTTGATAAACACTGAACAACTCACCGATGATTTCCTAATAGATGGTACACCAACATCAATAGGAATCTTCTCAAGTCGAGTTACATAATGGTCATTCGACTTGAGATACCACTATGGATATATGAGTTATCCTCTACACTTTGATGGCTGTCACGTCACCGATCTATTTAGACCAGACCTCCACCTATTCGTTGGGTGTGGGCTGATGCTCATGATATACTGTGAGTATCAGATAGATACTGCCAGTCCTGTGTACATGGCATATGTATAATGTACGTATTTGCGATCTAGTAAATCCATGGCCGCGGTATACTTCAGAAGTGAGTTCCGAGTGTTATTTAGCGGTAAATTTAAAACTTGACTATACTATACCTTAGGGATTTGACATTTTTATCTATATCCCCGGTATAATATTGATAGCCTGTGAAGGAGGGATTATACGTATACAATGACCTCGACTTGCATAGTTTAGGGAGATTATCTGTGGTCGTCATAATTCATGAGTGGGTGAATTATAGGCACAAAATTGGATTCCGTGACGGATAAACCTAAACTTAAAGAGTCCCACAATATGAAGTGTACTCGTTGAGCACTTAGACAATGCGTTATGAATAATATAGATTATTCATAATACTTCACCAGATTAAATGAGTTAATTCGAATCAGTTAAACAAAAATACATGCATTATGGGCATTTCGGTCAATTATTATTAATGTGTATTTGTATTTGATACAAGATTTGATTTGATACATATTAATTAATGTCAAATGAGACTTTGACACATGCCGTTAATATATGTAATTTTTATTAAATTTAAATAAAATACATATGTAATAATAATCGCATTAACTAATTATTTAGATGTTTAAATGTTAAATATCTAGATAATTAAATTATTTCAATATTACTAATTGTTATGCAATATGTTTGATTATTATTGGTTACATGTGGCATGATTTTATTAAGATTAAAGTTTAAAAATTGGATTTGTTAGATTTTGGGGCTTTTTTGATTTGGAGGATGGATTTGGAAATATTAGTTGAATTTTGTCATTTGATGACTTGGTGCCATTATAGAGTGTTATGACCACACTTATAACTCCTAGAATTCTTCTTGAGTTCTTCATTTGGGTGACTTGGTTGGTGTAATTATTATATGATTAATGTTGAGAAAATTGGATTTAAAGTATGAAAAATGATATTTTTAGTTACCAATTCAGATCTGGAAATTCTGTTATTTTTTTGATGTTAAAGTATGTTATATAAATGTATTGGATGTGTTTGGGTATTGGAACAATTTTCGGAATGTTTCGGAGTAGTTTAAATATGAGAAAACAGTGAAAAAAAAATGGCGTTACCGGGTGAGTTTCGGGCTTACCGGGTGTCCACTGTCAAACAGTGAATTGGCCATATTCGGGCATCCCATGAACTGCCCAAGTACTATTGTGGCTGACTTGGGTAGCCCTCATGTGTATTGGTTGGTCGGTTCACACAAAAACGCATTTTATGCCCGTTTTACGGAAAAATATTTTCGTAAAGGTTTCGCGATGTTTCTAACCTATTTATGTCGTTATTTGATATCGAATAAATATTTTTAGGTGAAATATGAATGAATTATTCATATTGGATATTGAATAATTTATTTGGTAATTTTAACAGTTTTTAAAGTTACGATTTCGCCCCAACCGCGAGCTTCCGCTGCGCCCGCGCTAAAACCTCAACAAGTACTTATAGTTCAGGCCCCAAATTGAAAAGGCAAAGAAGATGATTTATGTATAATTTGCCTAAATTTTCCCTTTTAGCTAGAACATTGTATTTCATGAACATTTGAGCTTTTATTTCAATAAAACTTTAGTATTCTTTTTTAGTACATACACGAATTCATTAATTGTTCTATTATATGAGTACCTTTGTCGTTAATTAGCCCTTTTGGGTTTTCCAATTAACACTTTTTTCACTCATTTATCCATAACTTCTGCCTAAATCATTTTCGATTTAGTGGGTAATAACTTTTACTTAAGCTGTCCCTGCGGATTTTCCACCTAACGAGCTATCTCTTTCTTTTCTTTTTCTTTTTATGCAAAGTATTTCTTCAGCCTCTCTATATTGATGGGCTCTGTGAACTCGTTTCCAGGTTGGACAACTAAACTGCTCCAAATCTCAAGATCTTTCTTACCAGATAAGGCCATTTCCAATTGGGCCTAAACTCTCATCTTGGGTATATCGCCAGTGGTCTTGATTTTTTCAGCACCAAGTCCCATTCCTTGATCTTACTGGGTCGGACCCTTTTATTGAAGGCCCTAGCTAGCCTTTTATGGTATAACTAAATATGGTGCAAAGCCTTCATTATTTTCTCATCTAGCAGAGCCAAATGTTTGAATTTCCTACAGCCCACTCTTATTCGCGTAAGGCTGTGATTTCTACATGATGTACAAATTCCATTCCATAAACCAAAGAATAAGGCGTAGCTCTTGTTGTCATTATGACCGAAGTCATATACCCCCATAGTGCAAATGGCAACTTGTCTACACAGTCTTTGTAGGTCTATATCATATTAACCTGAATTTTCTTTAAAGTCTTGTTGGCGGCTTCTACTGCTCCATTGGCTTACGGTATGTTTGGTGAAGACTTATAATGCCCAATCCCGTATTTCTGCAGCATGGCTTTGGACGCTCCTTGAAACTGAAGCCTATTGTCTGTTACCATATGTTGTGGCATTCCATACTGGCAGACAATATTAGGTGCTATGAATTTAGCCATCTGGTTAGCTATGACACTGCGGAAGGATTCAGCTTCTACCCACTTGGAGAAGTAGTCCACAACTACTGCTATGAATCGATGCTCATTAGAAGCTTGTGGTTTGATTTCATCGATCAGGTCGATACCCAAAGCCGAGGAGGGCCAAGGCTCCGATAACCTGTGCAACTTCATCAGCAGTAGGTGGTTCAATTTACCATGGGCTTGGCAGTCACGACAACACTTTACAAAATCTGTGCAATCTGCCTCCATAGTCAGCCATTAAAACCATTATCACATAATTTTCCTCGACAAATTGAGTTCTCTCATATGTGGCCTACATACACTCGCATTGACTTCTTCCATCACATTCTTAGCTTCCTCTTTCTCATGTACTTTAATTATACTCTGCTAGAATGCCGTTTATACAAGTCCCCCCTCAAACTTATGAATTGGGAAGCCAGCTTCTGGATCACCACTATGTCATTTTTACAAACTCCTTTTGGAAGATCTCCATGATCTAAGAAATTATGGATGTCATGTTACTAGGGCCTTCTGCCATTGACCTCAATATCCATAATCTTACATAGTTCATAGCCAAGTTTACTAGCTGTAGTCAACTCTAGGGGTTTCGTAGTCAGCTTTTTCGAATTCTCCCAAGTTGAAGCCAAGGTAGCAAGAGCGTTTGTCATTTGGTTGTCTTCCTTAGGCAAGTGTCGGAATGTACAGTCCGAGAAATTTTATGCCAATGATCTGAGATAAAACAGATTCGACTTTAATTTATCTTCCTTCAACTCCCAATCCCCTCGTATTTGTTAGATTACCAACATCGAGTTGCTATAGACTTCTGCATCATTCGCCCTTAAGGCTAACATTGCTTCCAGTCTAAAAATACAGGCTTCATATTCAACTATATTGTTGTTGACTGAAAATGTTAGCCTCTTGGCCATAGGGAAATTCTCACCATCTAGGGTTACCAAAATGATCTCATTCCCTAAAACTTTGTAATTTACGGCACCGTCGAAGTACATCATCCAACCTTGGACTGTTATTACCTTAATTTCCTCATCAGAGAAATTGAACTCATACCGATCCCCTTCGATTGGTTTCTGTGCCAAGAATTCATCCATGGTGTACCCCTTAATTACTTTTTTGGTGATATAGTCAATGTCGAACTCGGTCAATAGAACTAACCATCATCCTAGCTTTCTGATAATAGAAAATA
>SKCR01004822.1:0-25976 GCA_019454045.1 Zanthoxylum bungeanum | reverse complement strand
TCTTTAAGCAATCACCGAAAACACAACAAACACAAAACAAAACCTAGCCAACCACCGAAACAACCAACAAAAAACCCTTGCCAACCACCAAAACAACCAACAAAAAACCCTAGCCACCACTAAACATAAATGCAGCATCACTGAAACCAAAATGGACATTCCGAACCCAACGGTTTGAGGTTTCCTTGCGAGGGGTGAGTGCGGCCTTAAATCTTTTCCCAGTTCACACTAGGTGGCGACTTCTTTATTCTCCGGTTTAGTCCCATGTGGGCTACTTCGTACTCTCTACGGACCGTGTGTTGGTTATTATCTAGGTCCCAAGATCAAACAAGCAATGAAAACATTGTGTGAACACACCAACGGAGATAGCAGAATACTCACATCGATCGGTTGAGTCGATTTGGAGACGAATAAAGCCCAAAATCCTCACTGCCAAGGGCGCCAACTGCAGCAGTCCACTGCCTTCCATTTTCAGATTTGAGCTGAGAAAACGGAGCTCCAAGCCTCGTCCGACGGATCCCGGCTCATGGGTGAACCTCCCTACCACCTTCGCAAGACTCGTAGTGTGCTAGCACTTGCGGTTTTTGCCACAAAAACCCAACTCTTGCTTCCCATTGCTCACGCCATTTTGGCTTCAAAACCAGTCCACATTTTTTGTTTTTGGGCGTGAGGAGAAGAGAGAAAAAGAGAGAGATGAAAGTTGTGTGTAATGTGATAATGAAAAGTTTTTCCAAAAAGCTTTATATATTTTCCAAGAAAAAATAATAAAACCAATTACTTAATTGATTTAAATAAAACCAAAAGTAAATGATTTTCCCTCCAAACACTATTACACCAACTTACATCAATATTCACATGTCACTTTAATAAAGTGATGTGATGCAAGTCAATCCATCAATCCATCAATCAATCAATCAATCACTCAAAGTGACTTTTGATTTGACGCTTGATGTGACGATTGATTTGACGCTGATGCGACTTGCGATGCCGCACTTGAATTCAAATACGAATGCGCTCGTAATCACACTCGGGCTCGGGTTCGCTAATTCAAATTAACGATTTTTCCGTCGCGTCGTAATTAAATGATTACGCCTAGCAAATTCACTATTAACGTCGCTAACGAATTAATTCTAAATTAATTCGTTCGCCCGAATTAAAATCTAATTTTAATTCCGCGTCGAAATCTAATTTTATTTAATATATCGAATATATTAATTTACCGATTAATTCCAAATTAATCGTTATCTCTCTCTAGACGATATTTTATCCTAGATAAAATATCTCCGTAATTAATCCTAGATTAATTTTCTCTCTCTTCTATATAATCCCAGATTATTCAAGAGTGCGAGTTGTGCGTCATCGGTGGATTATCGGGAAGCGACCCATGAGATCCCCGGATAAGTTGGCAGTAAATACGGTCGTCGGAGTATCCGAATCACGTACGTACCAAGTACTATGTTCTACCGATTTACGAGACAAGGTTGACTCCTAGCAAAGCACCAAGTCTTCCCAATTCTCCGGACATATCCATTTAAGAATATTAAGATCTGTTATCAAGCGTAGTATACGATTGTATTGTGTGTATCGGCCCAGTATCGGATAGTCACGTGCTAGGGCTGGGGCTGGATAAGTGTCTACCCCGTCCGAAGCACATATCGGATGCCTGGTAATATAGTCTCTATAATCGGATATTCATGACCTAGTCACAATATCCCGATTGGTTGCGCAACACTCAAGAGCACTAGTACCGTATCCTGCGTGACATCATATCCACTATGACTGAAGTGATACTTCTCTTGACATCACACCCAATACACTACGACTCTCTGATAAACCCAGAAGTGGTGTACGCAGAACCGGTTAAAGCCCTGTACCACCAAGACCAAAGTCTACGATTATCGCAAGTATTAGCGATGCAAGTCTCAGGTTAAGACTTACACACCTACCTTGATTTCGCCTTCCATAGACACATAGTCATAATACCAATGGGATTCCGAATGGTCTATCCAGAGCGAAGCTGTTTCCGTACCATCGGTGAAACACGACCTCCTATCGCACTTGCATAAGTATCCAATACTTATATATATGAGAACTATGTCGTTGTGCCCTCACAACGCACACAAGTGCAATACTAGCCTATTCCGCATTATCGATGTCCAGTCTCGATAATACTCCGGCTAGGGATATTTAATGATTAATCCTTCGGGGACTGATACTGTCTCATATCCTCTCAGTCCAGGAACTAATCATAGGGACCTCTCTTCATTTATATATCTATGGTGATCTAATCACAAATGATGAGAGTGCAATTCCTTGTCACATAGTTAATTTGCTACAACAAAACAATGATCTGTGCAAATAGTGACGCTATGGGTTTTTGTCCAACAATCTCCCACTTGGCACATAGCGAGTCACTCAAGTGTCCTACACCCGAACTATGTACGGTCGCTCAAATTGCTGAGGAAAGATTTTCGTCAGCGGATTTGCTTGATTATCGTCTGACGCGATTTACACGATCATCACATCGCCACGATGTATGATCCGAACGAATCAGATGATAGAAGTATATATCTGGATCGTCGATGAGACCTTTAATTCCTTAGCCTGTGCTGACGTCTAGCTCAGCTGCTAAAAGAACTATATCTAATCTAATTAGATTTATTTTCGATCCAAATGGCTTCTATTGCTGCCTCAGCTGCAGCAATAATCCGCATTTGTTGTTTTTTCGGCAACAGTTATCTTGCTCGGAATATTCCAGCTCACTGTCCAGTGTTCAAACTTTATAGTATCTCAGTATTTAATTGTTTGGAAACTTGCAGCGGTGATCCCAGTCACTTCAAGTTGTCTTCTCCATAGTTTAAGACAACATCTTTAGTTCTCTCAGATACTAATAGATGTTCTTAATGTTCAATCCAGTGACTATCACTTGGATTGACCTGATCGTGACTTCATATGCTCGAAGCGTATGAGACACCATATCAAGTACATTTTAAATGTACAATTTCCAAGAGAGTGTTAACAACTCCAAATCTATCCCAGTAGATCTTTATTCCTTGAATAAAGGTTGTTACTCCCCAGAATTCTACGGAGAATTTCTATGAAAGAATATCTATGAAAGCCAAGCTTTCACCAATGTTTTATGGGAATTTCATTGTCAGTGCCCTCCCAATAACCTCCATATATATATACACAGAATTATTTCATTTTGAGTCAAATCATAAATCATTATGATTATTTCAAAACGACAGTTCCAAGAACCTTATGCTTGCTTCAATCCAAACATGGATCGAATAACCCGCAAACCTTGTTTGTCGGTTATACAAAATCGTCAGGATGTTGTAAGCATCCTCCAAAAGGTTTCCTTTCAGGAAAGCGATTTTGATCTGCAACTGACAACATTTCATAAATGAAATACGCAGTTATCAACAAGCATCTTCAAAATGGATTTACCATGGCAATAGGTAAAAGGTTGAACCGTTATTAACACAATGTTGATAACGATACCTTTCCGTCAAAAGCCCAGCTTTGTACGTTGGTATGTTGCCTTCCATGTATGTCTTCCTTGAAGACGTTTAATGTACCAATAGGCACAATGCCTTGTGGTACAACAACTAGCATTCAAAATAGTTGTTATACATGGAATCCATTTCGGACTCATGGCAATTTGCCATAATAGGGAGTCGATACCTCGTATCACTTCCTCAAAACGTAGTCGGTGGATATACCTTCATAAGATTGACATCTTTATGAGGTTAGATCAGAAACCCATACCCTAGGTTGTTTTCTGACTCTATCCGATCTACGAGTGTCTTGTGTATTTGAAGATTAATGGTATAGATTCATCATAGATGAACTATTTGTGTTCCATTAAGGACTTCGTGCCTTGAACAGTATTACTCCGATTTTCATCGAGTATCACTATCCTCCTACTGACCACTGCATATCGGTATTCCTTTCAGGAAAAACCGCATGGTGAGCAACAATCACATTGTTCTCATGTGAGATTTACAAGTACTATACTTAAGGTTTCCCTTAGGATAACCTATTGGCACTTATCCAATTTGGGTCCTTAGTTTGGTATCATCCAAACATTATGCCTGGCATACCCAAATTATCAGGAATGAAAAACCCTGGTTCTTTCATGTTCATATCCTATATGATATCTGTCAAACAGATTTATATGGAACCTTATTCTAAATAAGCTTTGCACTGTTAATACATATCCTATAGTAGGAAACAGTAGCTCAGAGCGACTCGTGATAAACCTTATCATGTCCAACAAAATTCGGTTTTTGGTTCGGACACACCGTCTAACAGACGTGTCTCGGGAGGAGTCCTCATCTGAAAGAATACCGTACTCTTTCATGTACGTATGAAACTTACTGCTTAAGTATTTTTCCATTACGGTCTTACCGTGGCGGAATGATACTATAGCCGATCTGTTAATTTACTTCGTGTCGAAACTTCAAAAGTTTACGATCTGTGTTCTTCAAAAGAAACACATAACCAAAACGTGATGCTACATCCGTCAAGGTCACGAAATATTCATGTTCACATCTAGCCTAGCTAGATATGGGCCCACTAATTTCACCATGAATAGGGCTAACAGATCGGTGGCCCTTATACTATTACCAAGTAAATAGTATTTTAGGTACTTTACCTTATAAACTAGATTCGCAGACCTTATTTGAATAGTCAAATCAGTCCTAGTACCCACTCTTCAAAAGTGTGGATATACGAGTCTCGTTTAATTGTGTCCTAGAGTCCTAGACAACAATGCCACAAATAAGTCTCTATTGATCAAATCAATTTGAGCTATTTATTTGTCATTTTTATATGTTTGAGATTTTATTATATTCAAAATATAAATTCTGTTATTTACATCTAATGTATTTATCTCAGTATCATCTTTATATAATAAAACACTTAGTGTTCTATAATATAAAGGTTTTATCCGTAACGGATTAAACACTGATATAGAGATAATGTCTCTAGTCAAACTAGTTACATTATAACAGTTCCTAATTTAAGTACATACCCGAAGGGTAGTTCCTAAACTTAGGTATCTACGGTCGAAATAGCGAATTTCGTCCCGTTTCCGATTCGCAGAAAAATCTCGGCTTGAAGTCAGTATCCAGCTCATAGCGGATTCTGAACATCAATACATATATTTAATGTACCACACTAAGTATTTAAAATCTAATTTTAATACTAGTGAACATAACTTTGACAAATATTTTTAAAGTCAGAGCCTCGCCCTTTCTTTAATTCTTTCGTGTCTTCCATATCCAAATGGTAGTCACTTTGGGATATGTCAATTATCTTTTCAATATTTCACAAACCTTTGGCCAAGCCTTGGGTTTCGGAATATCGAAGCGATGTGCACCTTGTGCACACGCCCAATTGCAAACTTTGATTTTTCACCTCTAGAATAGTCAAATCAATTCTCTAAGAATTATTAATTGCAATTTAATAATTTTAAATCTAAAGATAGATTTATGATAAGTATATTAAATAAGCACTAAAGTCATCATCACATAAATCTTCCAAAGATTTTATGCTCTACTTATTTGCTTAATTATGGGCCTAGTCATAATAAGTTATTTTATCAAATAAATAACCTATTATTAATTCCAATTGAAAATTAAATCATTTAAAACATTTAACCCAAGATTATATATTTTAAATATTCAACCTTTCAATTCTTTCTTGATTTCAATAGTCCAACTATTTAATCAATTTAATAAGGTACTATTTATTATAATGATTACAATAATCCAATTATTTAATCAACTATAATTTTAATTCAATTATATTGATTACTATAATCCAATTATAAAATCAACTATATATTGAATGAGTTTGTATATAGTCCAACTATATATATTTTTAAAACAACATAAAATATTAGTCCAACTAATACTTTTGATTAATATGACGAGTAAAATATAGATGAGCGCGTTTAGCGAGTATTCGAACGAATGTTGCAAATTCAATACTTGCCTCCCACTATTTTTCGTCGAGCCTCTAACCCTCTGTCGAGTACTCGGGAAACCGTGTTTCCTAGTGGGCTAGGATCCCGTTAAATATCACACAATCTTGACTTTGGCCAACAAATTGTATGATAATTAACTAGGTAGATCTCGAAGATCAATTGGATCTCATCCAACTCCTAGATCCAATAGGTGGACATCCAAGTCCCAAACATATATCTTATATATGCCTATACATCGAATGTATACCCTAACCTTTTTCTCTGAATCAACTAGGCCATGGCTTTGGCACAACAAACCTAGTGATCCCAGTCAAGCGCGGACCCATTGACATGGAAGCTTCGTAATCAATGTCAATGGACAAGAAGTGGTCTTGACTTTGGCCAACAAACCACAACTTGGACACGACACCGATATGGAACAAAGCCTCGTGATTAAAACACATCTTCGACGGACAAGGGCTTGACTTTGGCCAACAACCCCTGCCAATCTCGGATCTTGAGTAAGCACTCAATGGAAGGAAAATAAACGCTTGATATTAATGAGGGTTTTTCGCGTGCAAATTGGCTACCAATTTAATTATCTTTGTTAAGGTCTCATCATCATAACACCCTTAAACATGCATTCTAAATACATAATAAAGCGAGTATGAAATAAATAATAATGATATGCGGATGGATACTTTACACATTGATCCTAGATCAGATCTCTCCCTTTCTCACTCAAGCTAGCACTTGATTACTTCTACCCGTTACACTACACTTCTAAAGAAACCTCATTTACATTGAGGGGAATAGGTGAGAAGAGAATACAAAGAGAATGAGGTGATAAGCTGGACACGCAGGTCCAATTTAATAAATCAAATTTATTACAACAATTCTAAAATTGCCCACCCATCTAATATCCATCTGATATACATTATTCATTCAACACAACCACGTATTCACACACATAATCATGCTATCAATCAATCTAATCAAATTAATTAATCTGATAATTAAGTGATCATCCAATGTTCAAACAACGATTTGATTTTGTTCGAGTCAAACTCGTTTTTGCGAATAAGTACTCAAAGTACGAATTCTTGAATTAATCATTAAAATAATCATTAAACATGTACTTAATACTAATTCACTATTCAATTCCAAATAAACATTACACTTTATTTAATAAACCTTTTACGATTTCAATTCCAAATTTAATCGTAACGCGTCTCAAAGACCGATTAACGTCCAACGTCAATTCAACTAAAGTCCAATGGGCTTTTAATTGATTTCTTAAGGCGTGGACTTTTGGTCAACTCGGACCGATAACCAAAGTCCAATCCGGGATTTACCCCATAAGCCCATAAATCAATCTTGGCCCATTAGGCCCAATTGAACTTAAAGGTTCATTAGTCGCATTTGGGCTTTATGGTTAAGGTTTTGGGCCCAATTGGATCCAATCCACTTGGCCTAACCCAACTTGATAAAATCAAGCCCAATAGGCCCAATTACAACATTAGAAGCCCAATATCAAAAATAGGCCCAAATAATTAAATTCAAAAATCCAATTTTCCCAATTTAATTACCAAAGTGTATTACATGATCAATTACCCAAATCAACATTTCTAAAACATGAATTTACATAATTAATCATGGTCATTTTCATCAATTGGTGTCCAACACAAATTAATCAAAAATCAAACCCATTTACATGCTTAAAGGTCTCGGCCAAGGAGGGATTTTTATCCGATTCGAATTCAATCCAATTAATTTCACAATCGATATTAAATCCTTATCCCGAATGATTTCCAATACATCCAATGTTCAAAAATCAAAAGATACCAAGACATTAGGGCATAATTCCATTCGGCCAAGGTGATCATTTGGGGATTTTATGTTCAATTCAAAATCCAATCCAATTAGTTTCAAATTAACATTATCCTAAATGATTCCAACTCATCAAATGAATCAAAAACAAAAATTCCAAGAATTCCAAAATGATCATCATATTCGGCCAACATGATATATTTGGGGAAAATTATTCCAAATCAATTTTCAAAAATTGGTCCACCAAAATGCAATTAGACATGTTATAAGCATACTTAAACAATCAATTTATTCAAATCATGCTCAACAAACATTTACCCAAATTTTAAGCCTACAATTTTCATGCTTGAACCTAAGCTCTTGATGCCATTGTTGGTTATTATCTAGGTCCCAAGATCAAACAAGCAATGAAAACATTGTGTGAACACACCAACGGAGATAGCGGAATACTCACATCGATCGGTTGAGTCGATTTGGAGACGAATAAGCCCAAAATCCTCACTGCCAAGGGCGCCAACTGCAGCAGTCCACTGCCTTCCATTTTCAGATTTGAGCTGAGAAAACGGAGCTCCAGCCTCGTCCGACGGATCCCGGCTCATGGGTGAACCTCCCTACCACCTTCGCAAGACTCGTAGTGTGCTAGCACTTGCGGTTTTTGCCACAAAAACCCAACTCTTGCTTCCCATTGCTCACGCCATTTTGGCTTCAAAACCAGTCCACATTTTTTTATTTTGGGCGTGAGGAGAAGAGAGAAAAAGAGAGAGATGAAAGTTGTGTGTAATGTGATAATGAAACGTTTTTCCAAAAAGCTTATATTATTTTCCAAGAAAAAATAATAAAACCAATTACTTAATTGATTTAAATAAAACCAAAAGTAAATGATTTTCCCTCCAAACACTATTACACCAACTTACATCAACTATTCACATGTCACTTTAATAAAGTGATGTGATGCAAGTCAATCCATCAATCCATCAATCAATCACTCAAAGTGACTTTTGATTTGACGCTTGATGTGACGATTGATTTGACGCTTGATGCGACTTGCGATGCCGCACTTGAATTCGAAATACGAATGCGCTCGCAATCACACTCGGGCTCGAGTTCGCTAATTCTAAATTAACGATTTTTCCGTCGCGTCGTAATTAAAAGATTACGCCTAGCGAATTCACTATTCACGTCGCTAACGAATTAATTCTAAATTAATTCGTTCGCCCGAATTAAAATCTAATTTTAATTCCGCGTCGAAATCTAATTTCATTTAATATATCGAATATATTAATTTACCGATTAATTCCAAATTAATCGTTATCTCTCTCTAAGACGATATTTTATCCTAGATAAAATATCTCCGTAATTAATCCTAGATTAATTTTCTCTCTCTTCTATATAATCCCAGATTATTCAAGAGTGCGAGTTGTGCATCATCGGTGGATTATCGGGAAGCGACCCATGAGATCCCCGGATAAGTTGGCAGTAAATAAGGTCGTCGGAGTATCCGAATCACGTACGTACAAGTACTACGTTCTACCGATTTACGAGACAAGGTCGACTCCTAGCAAAGCACCAAGTCTTCCCAATTCTCCGGACATATCCATTTAAGAATATTAAGATTGGTTATCAAGCGTAGTATACGATTGTATTGTGTGTATCGGCCCAGTATCGGATAGTCACGTGCTAGGGCTGGGGCTGGATAAGTGTCTACCCCGTCCGAAGCCCATATCGGATGCCTGGTAACATAGTCTCTATAATCGGATATTCATGACCTAGTCACAATATCCCGATTGGTTGCGTAACACTCAAGAGCACTAGTACCGTATCCTGCGTGACATCATCTCCACTATGACTGAAGTGATACTTCCGTCTTGACATCACACCCAATACACTACGACTCTCTGATAAACCCAGAAGTGGTGTACGCAGAACCGGTTAAAGCCATGTACCACCAAGACCAAAGTCCACCGATTATCGCAAGTATTAGCGATGCAAGTCTCAGGTTAAGACTATACACATCTACCTTGATTTCGGCCTCCCATAGACACATAGTCATAATACCAATGGGATTCCGAAGGGTCTATCCAGAGCGAAGCTGTTTCCCGTACCATCGGTGAAACACGACCTCCTATCGCACTTGCATAAGTATCCATACTTATATATATGAGAACTATGTCGTTGTGCCCTCACAACGCACACAAGTGCAATACTAGCCTATTCCGCATTATCGATGTCCAGTCTCGATAATACTCCGGCTAGGGATATTTAATGATTAATCCTTCGGGGACTGATACTGTCTCATATCATTCTCAGTCCAGGAACTAATCATAGGGACCTCTCTTCATTTATATATCTATGGTGATCTAATCACAAATGATGAGAGTGCAATTTCCTTGTCACATAGTTAATTTGCTACAACAACACAATGATCTGTGCAAATAGTGACGCTATGGGTCATTTTGTCCAACACCGTGAGCCCAACAGTATCGTGGTCGCCGAATATCATAGGTATAGTGGTAAACCCCGCTTCACTCCTACAGATGGCGACTCCACTGGGGATAGAGAATCGACCCCGAAACAATGCCTTGTAGTGTCCGTGGCTTTGGCTTTAGTTACCCAAGTCATATATATTTTGCATACCCTTCTTACCCCGATGGTGTCATGTATCTTGAAGTCACTTTCACTCAAGGCGGCAGATCGTTATGTGATGATAACCATCACTCGTTGGAACGTACCCTAGGGTATAAAAAAGGCGCGCTCACTTGGTCGCTCGAACCCTTGAGTGGGGAGACCTAGTTGTGAGCAACCCTTCGCCGATGAGAGCCTTATTCATACCCTTATAAGCCCACATATGAACCATAGTTATATGTCCTATAGAAGCTACCCACATGCTTGTGTTTGAGACCATTATCATTTGGATCCATTTGGGCTTCTCGTCATAGGATACGAACTTGTTTGGCCACTTAAACTGAGACGATTTTGTATCTTATGATGATTGGGCCAAAAGTTTTCAAAATGATGATGGACCACCTTATGTTTGGGCCCTCTATCATTTGAAGTTATTTAGCCACCTTATCGCAAAAGTGTAAACCTGTTGGGCCTTTTCAACTGGGACAAGTTTGCACCTCGCGATAATCTGATTGAATGCTTTAAAATGATAACGGGCCAACTTGTATGAAAATCTTGATGGGCGTAGAAGGTCCAAACATGATCCGAATATGCCAGACGCATGAGTCCGATATCCACACTGGCTTTCATCTAGGAAGGATACACCTTGTCATGGCATATTTGTATACTTTTGGATATCTCCAAGTCCATCCCCACCACAACCATGATTACCGATGGCTCAATTCGTCGTTTATAGACAATGGCACGATCCCCATAATAGGCTTAGTCAATATTGTAAATGGGCTGTCTTTGTCTTTTACTGATGAAGAAGGACTGAGGTAGCCAAGGTTCACCCATGTACGTTGGAGAGAACGATTTTGTGTACCCCACATTGGTGCATAAAATGGGTCATACCTAGGGCAAAAATGACTAAAGAGAGGGAGGTGGGTTTGGTTTGTAAAAGTGGTTTATGGTTGTATTGGACTGAGTTATAGCCCTCTAGCTTTTCTCATTGAGTGCTTTTTTTGCGTATATGTTTGCATATCATCTTGTGGAAGTTATTACAATGTTTGTGGATGAATGCTTATGAATGCTACTATTTACAATATAAGTGATGTCCTCTGTCAACATTGGAGCTGTAATTGATAATGGTATTCCTGCCATAATAATTCCGGGCTGTCATGAAACTTCTTGAAGCATTGGTATTATGTGCATGATCATTGGTGAACAATGTTTATATGTGTATTGTCCATGGCTTTAACTAACACATTTCTCCTTTATTTTATTTTTATTTTTTTAATTCAGGGAGTAGTTCGATGTTTCGGCCTTACTGGGATTTATGCAGTGGAAACAAAAGAATCACTTTCCAAGAGACTTCATGTACAGTTATAGCAGTAGGGTTTTATAAAATTCAATATATAGTACCTTTAGGTATGAATTTACTTGGTTGTTATCCTTTTTGGCTTTGCCATGCTAGTTGATTTAGCAGACTGTTATTAGAGATAAGCTGTATTCCTTCTTGATGGTATATTACATTCGATGGAAGCCAGCAGTTTTTCTATTGGATGGTTTATGAAATGAAAACTTATTTTCACTGTACAACATTTTGTTCTAAGCTCTTGCAGCATTTTTACCCCTGTTCTTGCATAAGCAGAAGCTTTTGGAAGCTAGACTAGAACTGTTTTACTTGCACATGCTGCTCTGTGTATTGAGACAAGCTTCACTGCTTTCATTACCCTTTTTTTGAGCCATGTGGGGCAATTAGACTTTGATCTCAGTAATTTTCCAATTCCCATGCCTAGTGAGTGGTGATTTTTTTCCTAGTTATGAGATTATGCACGTTTACACTGGTTTAAAGTTAAACTTCTATTATTATTAGAATGTGAATATATATATATGTGTGTATATATATATAGGCAGACGTCTCTCGAATATTAGAGTGAATAGATTTCTAATCTCATATCGGTTAGATGTCGGGGCAACTTCTCAGTCAATACAGGAGTATATTTATCTAGTTTCTCAATAAATTTCAGATTCTAGCTATCCGTTACTTGTTGCCCCTATTCAACAGGATATGCCTGGATTTTCTTTCTTTTGGAACCGTTCACACATAGAGAGAGATATTGCATTAAAAAGACCAATTGGTCAAGAATACATTAAGGGTAATCACAGGTTGAATATAAATATAAAATCTACTTAGAGAAATTTAAGACTCGCATTTAGTTAGGACAATGTCTAATAATCTAAACGCAATACAGCATATCATAATTTCATAAATCACGAAATCCTCCTAAAAACTATTAAGACGCAATGAAAATTACAGGACTGGTCTAATCACCAACCTGTATAATCTGTTGATGAGTTCTAACACAAAAAAAGCCATGGTATATAAAAACACAAAATCATTATCGAAACTGAGATCTGCATATAAATCTCTAATCTAATGAGCCAACCGGCCAAAGCCATTTAATGTCAGTGCCAAAGCTCTTAACTAAGCATCTTTCTCTGAAAGCCTCAACACTCAATCAATCAACACATAAGTCCACACAAGTACCTATCCCCCAGTCCCCACTCACTGTCTCTTTTTTCATACATATCTTTCACAAAACCATAAACCCATTAATATGTAAATAAATGTTAACAAAATAATACTTGTAGCAGTATTTTGGCACCTTCTCTTCTCTTCTTACTCTCAAAAACGCCATTAGCATTATGTACCATTCTTGAAATTCATTTTCATTTTCTTATATTAATAACATTTGTATTTCCCTTTTTCAGTTTTAACTTTTAACCCAATACGTAGTACTAGAAGAAGAGCTTGCTTTTTACCCTGTCTATAACTCTTGTTTCCTTGTTCTTGTTGTTGGTTGCATTGATAGCTTTTTTTTTCTTTGTGTCTCACTCACTGAGCCTTTCTTTGCTCCCTCTTTCGCTTTTAAGCCCCTACGTTTCTGGCGGGTAAGTGGTGAGTTTTTTATTTTATTTTTTGCCTCTCTCTTAATCTAAATCAAGAAAGCAAATTTGGATGCATGTAAATTTTGTTCTATTATTTTTCGTTTTGTTATAAGTTAGTTTAACATTTTTGTTTTGCTTCCTCGTATTTTGTGGGGGTTGTGAATTTTGATGCCCTTTAAGCATTATTGAATTTGCTTGCAGTGATTTTGTTTATGGCCATGTTGTTCTTTCTTTGTGCTTGTTAGTTACATTATTTACTGGTTGATATTAGTACCATTTGCTCACTTTCTCTCATAAATTGTTCTTGTATTGATTCTCATGCGTGCTGATAGTTTTTCTAGGCAATCTTATCAAGTGGGTTTTGTTGGATCTATAAAGCTTCTTTATTTGTGTCTTTTTGGCATTAATTTTTAGTTCTCTGTCAGTTTTTCTTGCCCGAGTTCCCCTAAATCTGGTACTTGCTCTGTTATTATGGGAGAAAAAATGTTTCATTTTTTTTTCCCTTTTAGTTGTTGATATATTGATCTGAGGTTCCTCTTTCACTAGTTGTGTTCATTTTGTTGTTAAATTGTCACTTTTCTTGTGCTTTCTTGTAGTAGAAAATAAATACTCACTATCTTGTTCCTGATAATTGACTATTATATGTTCCATAGACTGTTGAGGCTATTTTTCATGTAGATCTGTTCTGTGAGCACAGTGATTTTGTCTGTTTCACTTTTTTTTTTTTTTGGGGAAAGAAGTTTGTTTCACTTTTGGAACAAGGCTAACTGTGAAATTCTTTTGTTACTTTTTGGGTCTTCATCAGTATCTTAAGGCAGATTAAATGGAAAGGGAAAGTGATTTTAGGCATTGGGATGAACTAATACCGGATGCCCTTGGGCTAATATTTGGAAATCTATCACTCCAGGAGGTACTAACAGTGATACCAAGAGTTTGCAAATCATGGAGTAGAGCAGTCACTGGACCATATTGCTGGCAAGAGATTGACATTGAGGAATGGAGTAGTCACTGCCGGTCCGACCATCTCGATCGGATGCTTGAAATGTTGATCACAAGAAGTTGTGGATCTCTGCGCAAGCTCTGTGTTTCCAGCCTGCACAATGATAAGTTATCCTTAATTGCAGAAAAGTAAGCACAATGGCTCATTGTTGTTGCACCCCTTGTTCAGTTCTTAAATTTTTGGTATTTATGCTGATCCATGAATCCTTTATTGATGCTGTTTTTAATTTTGATATGCTTAAACAATTTGTTGGTTAAGACTGTCATGAGATAAACCTATCAACTCAACTGTATGCTTGCTAAATTACTCATCTAAACTGCAATGAACCTCAGTTAGATAGTCTTTGAAATAACTGTATTGCAAAGATTTCCAACTTGTTCCAAGTTGAACTCTTATGAATGGATCTTTGTTTGCATGACATTTTTTTTTGTGGCTGATATGGGTCTTTTTCCCTGGCTCTGCAAGTGCTGGTTCCCTTCGGACTTTGCGACTGCCAAGAAGTGAAATGCGTGACTCCATAGTGGAACAGATTGCTGGAAGGCTTTCTGCAGTAACTTTCTTGGATTTGAGCTATTGCAGTAAAATCGGCGCTCCTGCTTTAGTGGCCATAGGAAAACACTGTAAATTGCTTGTGGCTCTATGCCGAAACATGCACCCATTGGATACAGCTGACAAGCTCTCTCAGGATGATGAGGCTAATGCCATTGCCAAAACAATGCCTAAGCTCAAGCGACTTGAAATGGCTTACTGTGTTATCAGTACTGAAATTGTTCTTAAGATCCTCTCAAGCTGCACCCAGCTAGAATCTTTGGATTTGAGAGGGTGCTGGTATGTGAAACTCGATGACAAGTTCATCAAGGGTAACTTTCCAAACTTGAAGGTTTTGGGACCCCTGGTGAAGGACTACTATGAAATAAATTATTGGGAAGATTGCTCGGATTATTCTGATGGATCTGAGTATTTGGCCTGGGAATTCCTAGCCGGTGAAATGGGTGACTATGAAGACGATGAAATCTACGAGGGAATGTGGGATGATGAGGGAAGGCTGGAAGGGCTTGAGCTAAGGTTCTACAATGGAATCGAAGAAGATGCAGGAATCTACGGTTGGCCTCCATCCCCTTAACCTTAGGTTATGTTCTTTCTTTCTTGTCAACTTGGTTTCTATTTCTCTGCAAAACTTTGTTCTGTATACTCTCTAGTATTATGTAGTATATGTTTCAATAGGAATGAATTTAGTGTTGTATCAATATGATGTGAAATATGCCTTTGCATAGTTTAGTTAGCTTCCTTAATCAACACTTAATTTCATAGATAAGATTTACTTTTAAGAAAATATCTTCTAAAAGGTCCCCTTACTTTGACTTTAATGTTATGAGACTCATTAAATTTAAAATAAAAATTTTATAAAGCCCCACTTATCTATCAAATGATAACAAAAATATTAACAGAACTGATATGCCTGTGCCTGTGCTTCCTTAGAATTTTTTACACAATTTATTTTGGGAAAACAGAAATGGCCCACTCACGTTTACAATTTTGAAGATTCCAGGCACTTTACCAACAATGGCCCGCCATTAATATTCCCACATTATACATGGAACACAGTTGAGTTTGGCTTCTTCTCAATGAAAATAATTCATGTTATGTACACCTATTGCATGATAACTGCTCTTCACTCGAGTATCCTTGACTTTAAATCATTTTATAGTGCGTTTAATCGAAATGGACTGAAATTGAAATTGACTATAATGGGAATAAGTTTGGAATCATAATCAAAATTAGTTGTTTAGTTAGTTACATTAATCGTAATCGAAATCAAGTATTCTTTACATTAATGTGTTTAATTTCCAGTTATTGGAATTAATTGTTATTAAGTTATAAAAAAATATTTCTAATTGTTCGTTCAATTATTTGTTCGGACACGTGTAAAGTTCCAAACCTCCTGAGACACAGTCCCAGAAAGGGGTGATTGATTCCAAGAAAATGCCTATAAGGGGCGCAAGTACACAAATTACAGCCATAAAGATTACAAAGTTAAGAAATACGGTAAATTTAAACTACTTGCTCATTTTGAGTCTTTTTTTTTTTCTTTTCTTCGCTACACCTGAGATTTTTATAGTGCACAATCCCGCTAATCGCTCAAGCGATTTCGCTGTCTTCAGCCCATTAAACCCCCACATTTCCTGCTCGCATGTAACTGCTGGATCATGCGTGCAACCGCTGGATCGTGCGTGCAACTGCTGGGTAACTTGCTAAATCGTGGGGATCGCTGCTAGTCTGTTCAATAACTGTTAAGTGCGCCTACTCATAACTGGTCAACCACATGATACCTTCGTATATTCGTTCTTCTTTCATCATTCTTTACTTGTTGGAAGGTTATTTCTTCATTCTTTATGATTCTTTACTCATTGCTCGAATCGTCATGAGTTGAGTCTTTCTGGGTCAATTCATTCTTCATTCTTCGTCCAGAATGACGTCATGCATTTTCTTCCTTTGATATGTCATGCATTTTCGTCCTTTGATATTTATTTTCCTATTAACACTAACTAAATCAAAAATGGTATTGGGGACAGTCCAAACAGGTAGTCCGTTGAAGTCCTTAAATTTAGTATAAAATTAGGAGTCTTAATTTTTTTTTTTTTAAATTTAATATCCCTTACGACAATAAAGTAAAAAAACAAAAGTCTCTCAATAAATGAATATGTTGACGGCTGTTTTTCGTTCCAGAAATGATTTGGGAAAATTGATTCATCGAACAAAACCTCCATCAAATAGTGAATTTGTTTGGTTTGTTGGGAACCAAAGCAAACTTGGCAGACAAACAATGAACACAAATAAAAACAGAGGGTTTAACCTGGTTCGGCTGGTTCATCCTGAGTCCCCTTCATAGTGCTTCAAAGCCAAAACCAGCATACTCGGGTCAATCTTCAAATATAGCCGAATCTAATCCACTGGTCGGGTTGGACACCTCTAGGCCTTGGGCCTGGACCCTCATCCTTGCAATGATATTGGGGCCCATCTTGATAAGTGAAATCTCCTTAATACCCTTCTTCATATTTCGAATCTTCTTGGATCTAAAAACCAGATTAACCGAATATATACATTAAAAACTCGTTTAAAACCATAAAAATGCAGAGAATGTACTGTGGTGCAGATTCAGGAAGAAATGGTTGCACTACCAATTTGAAATTAGCATGCGCCCTATTCTACTGACTGAGATGCCTGATAATTCTTTAATCATCATAATAATCAATCAAGTGGTCCACGATGCTTCAATCTAGGCCGTCCACGTTCCACTACTACCAATTTGAAAGAACAATCAAAATCAGGCACGTGCAGTAACATAAAGATTAAAAAAATTAAACCTGAGATTACTTCTCTGCCATCATCTTCTGCAGGATTAGTATGGGCAAAATGGGAATTTCACATGATTCTCTATTATTTTAGTGGGTCCATTATTTCAAAATTTATAGTCAGTCAGTGGTCCCCGTTTTCAAGACAAGAAGCAATCATCAATTGTAAGATTCCCACTCCTCCTTTTTTTTTCTTTTTCTTTTTTTTTAATATTTCCTGATTTGTTTTATTGCGAACGTGCACACTGATTTAGTGTAATGGGCCCTTTGAGATGATATGTGGGCTCCAAAAGTGCGAAAATTATATTATGTGCCGGGTGTATACACTTCTCTCTCACAACAGGCGGGCCCCACAACTGTGTGGGGCCCGCCTGTTGTGAGAGAGAATGTGTATACACCCGGCACATGATATACCACCTCCCAAAAGTGTTGATATGAGAGTAATGATACGTCCATATAAAGTTCCACATTATATTATATTAAAAAAATTTACTATAAGATAAAAAGAAATTATCATTATATGATAATAAGAATCTTTTTTTTTTTTAACTATGTGTATGTTTATATATATTATTATGTATATTTATCATTTTTATTTGATATAATTAGACATATCGCATTAGAAAAATGAAAAAATATTTGTTTTTTTTAGGTGAAGTTTTTTTTTTTGGGTCTTATAATTTGTTTGTATAATTGTTTGTGCATATGATTGTGGTGATTGCATTAGGCCATGTTTACTTGTGTAATCTCAAAACCAAACAGCCTTAAAGGACTTGCAAACTCATGTCTTTGTCTTTGTCTTCTTTTTTCTTTTTCTTTTTCTTTTTTTTTCTTTTTTTTTTTTTTAAATAATTTCTACCGCATTGAAATCAGACTCCACCAAAATCTACTTCATTTAGGTGTTTACATATATGGTGACTCTTAAGTAAGTTTGACAGTAGTCTAGGCTCTCATCCTAGACTCTATGAAAATTTGTATCTATATATCTAAGTATATTAAAAATTATTATTAATTTTGATGTAAAAAATAATAAATTTTCCTTAATTGGTTAGTTAATTGTAGTGGAGAATTAGTAAAACAGTTTAGTAATTATTTACCTTGATTTTTTTTTCATTATTTTAAAAAATATATATATCTCCAATTTAATAGGGTCTCATTAATTTTTTCACGTAGGGCTCCGGAAAAATTTGAGCCGCCCCTAAGCGTTTAATTCAAGTTTGGGAATCATGTTCTGATTGTACTTTGTTTGTTATAGTGTGTAAATTTATGATGATATAAATTTAACCCAATTATTAATCATGTCAATAATTTTTAAAACTAATCCAACACGATTATTATCTATATGATGTAGTACAATCGATTCAAACAATATCTATATTATTATTGCAGATATAAGTAATAATTGACGAAACAGAAATTGTGATAAAAGAGTAAATGTCTGAATTGATACAAGTTGAGAGGGCTTCAGCTTCATTCTGTATGAATTAAGCTTAATTCATACATAATTCCTTAGATTTCATTCCATAATAAAATATTAGTCTAAGTGTCTAAAATAACCACCCACTCATCAGACACCATGTGTTCACCTTCGATGACGTGGCCTCCATGTCTTCTTGACTTCTTCCATTTCTTTCTTTTTTTGGAATCGTTGGAAATTCCGCTGTCAAACTATTCATTCCGGACTTAAGCGGAGTAGGTAAAATCTATGGTTGTCCCAGACTCTTATAAGAAACATACTATCTGGATTCGAACTCAGGACCTCAAAGTAAGATCCTGAACTCTACACCTCTAAGTCACGCCTCTAGGGGACGTGACCTCCATGTCGCATGACCCTAATGACACAGTCTTGATGACGTGAACCGTTTCATCTGACACTACAAAAAAAAGGGTCTTTAGCGTCGAAATTTTTCGACGCTAATTTTCGACGTTAAAACTTGGACGAGAAAGACAATTAGCGTCGAAATAAAAAATTTCGACGCTAAAGTACAATATTTTGCGTCAAAAATATTTCGACGTTAAAACATGTATTTGGCGACGAATAATTTCGACGCCAAAAAGTTGACATTTAGCGTCGAAATATTCGACGCTAAATGTGATATAATATTAAAAAATATATATCATTTTATTACCTTTAGCGTCGAATATTTCGACGCTAAAAGGTATAAGAATATTATTAAATAATTAAATTTGTTATAAAAATTATTACAAATTTGTTACTAAAAATTTATAATAATGACATTTTTATTGATATAAAACTAAAATTACAAATTTTATCACAATAACAAAATATAAAATGATATTTTTATTGATATAAAACTAAAATTACAAAATTTATCACAACAAAAAAATATAAAATGATAAAATACAATTTTCCATCTTCACTTTCATTTTCTTCATTATCATCATTTTCACCATTTCTTCATCTTCATATTCCCCTACAAAAATAAATAAATAAATATTAGATGTGAATATAAAATACAAAACAAACAAACAAACAAAACATTTAAGGAAAAATAAATTTAGAGAGGAAATAAGAGTATGAGAGAAAGAAAGTGATAATAGAAGAATTGAAAGAGCAAATGAATTTATAGGCAAAAAAAAAAAACCTTTAGCGACGAAAATGATTTCGTCGCTAAAAATCCTCAAATAGCGGGAATTTTTCCGCCAAAATTTTGATCTTTAGCGTCGAATTTTTTGACTTTTAGCGTCGAAAATTTAGTCGCTAAATGTCAAAATTTAAATTTGAATTTATTAGTCGATAAATTCAAGTTTTTTAAGGGGGAATTCGGAAAATTAAAATTAAACTTTAGCGTCGAAATTTAGATTCGACGCTAAAGGTTGAACCTTTAGCGTCCAAATAATATTTCGACGCTAAAGGTTCATCCTTTAGCGTCTAAATAATTTTTTGTCGCTAAATGATGGAACATTTAGCGTCGAAATAGAAATTCGACGCTAAATCATCAATCATTTGGCGTCAAATAATTATTTCGATACTAAAAGATAAACATTTAGCGACGAATCTAATTATGACGCTAAAGTCTTTATTGGCGTCGAAAAAAATTTCGACGCTAAATGTTTGGACGCTAAAGGTCTATTTTGTTGTAGTGTGATGATATGTTCTACCTTATGATGTGTCTTCTTAGATGACGTGGCATTACTAAACTACTATGAACTCATATATTCCGAAAATATTTCAGAGGTAACTACTCTCACAAGTAAGAAACATTTACAATAATATGTTTTGGAAGCTTCCGGAATAGACTATATAATTCATTAATGTATTAAATGACACATAATCACTTAACCCTAATTTGCATGGCACATGCACCCAGAATAAAATTACTTAATTTGAAACATACGAAAGAATAAATTAGGGTAAGGAATCGTTCTCAAAGTGATGGTCACCCATTTCTATAAGGGTCGTCCCTCACTTGGGCATGATGAATCACATTATGAAAAATCTTATATATGAAAAACTTTAAAAACTAAGAAAACTTTGACTATCAATAAATTATTCTTCTATCCTTTTCTTTAAAACACCAATCCATAACCTGAGAGTATTGGAAAATCAACATCGAGACCAAAATTATTGTGAAGCTAAATTTTTATTTCTTCATAAACGGCGTTGTATGTGGAGAAGATATATATATATATTTGATTATGGGATTTTCTTCCCCACAAACATACACTACAAGCCTAAAAGGCACTTATCACAAATACCCAAAAAAACAAAAATTGCGTTATTCCTTTAAAAAAAAAGTTTTAAAAGAGTGAGAGTAAATTTTAAAATGCAAATAGTCTCTCACAATAAAAAATCAAAACATTACTTTTTTTTTTTTTGAAACGTTAGAAACTCCCCGCCAAATCACCCGACTTTAGTTTAAGCGGAATAGGTAAAACTTCTGCCCTAGATTTTTGCAAGAAATGCATTTATGGACTCGAACCCAGGACTTGACAATCAAGTCCTAAACTCTTTGTCACCAAGCCACACCTCTCTTGGGGACAAATCATATCATTATCTTTTCTTTTTTTTTTAGAATAGTTGGAAATTCTGCCGCCAAATCACCTCTTTCGGGCTTAAGCGAAACATCAAAATAATAAAATTACATTATGCCTAAAAATACCAAAGAGTTAGTTACATATGAGGATTTTAGATTCAATTCCATAATAAAATACTAAAAATCAAAAGACAACAAATGGAAGCAAAATCTGAGTTTATTAAAAAGAGAGAAAAATAAAATAAATTTCTTATTAATAGGATTAACCTCATCGTGAAAGACAATGTAATTTGACCGCGTTGTTGAAAAGTTCAAATAAGTGTATAAATACTCAATCCAGAATAATTTGTTGATATAAAAAAAAATATAAATGACATGATATTATAAATTAATAAATATATAATTATATTAAATGTAATTATAATTTATTTATTAATTTTTAAAATTTTAATACGTATGATCACATATTATTAAATTATTACATAAATTAATACAATAATACCACCACACTCAAATCAGTGAAGCACGAAAAACCTTGACCCCATTATTTAGGTGGTCAATCACTATCATTTAATAAAATCAAATTTTCATGTCACGTATCTTTGAATTTTTTTTTTCTCATTATTAAATTAAGAAAGATAATGTATTATAAGTGTTGTGTGGCTTAATATCACAAAAAAATTGTTGTTGATTGCAAGGTTTTTGTTCTCACTCACAATTTTTTTTTTTTTCAATTAGATTGCTTTAGCTGTCTATCGCTTGAAAAATTATATTATATTTTGGGTGTATATGTCATCTCTCTTACAACAGTTGGGTCCTATAACTATGTGGGACTCAACTGCTGTGAGAGAGATGACATATACACCCGAAACATGATATACCACCTCCTATCGCTCTGTGTTTTTTTGGTCGAAGGAAAATATTTTTTGGATCTCTAATTTTTTTCATAATTATTTATTAAATTTAAAATTATTATTTTTTCAATTACCCACACAGGTCATTGGTATAGTACTATTTTTATAATAAAATATCATTGTAATATTTTGTATTGTTACTCATGGAATAACATGAACCTAATTTGTAATTATGAACAATTAAGAATTTAATAAATAATTATAAAATAATTAAAGACCTAGAAGACATTCTCTCTTTTCTCGACATGTAAAAGTAATTTTAGGAAAAATTAAAAATTTAATAAAAAATTATAAAAAAACTTAAATACCTAGAAGACATTCTCCATTTTCTCAAGAGGTTAAATTAATTTCATCACCATATATAGATCTTAAAATTTGATGTTTGATGGTATCAAAGATATTTTTTAATATGATTGTTGGAAAATATTGTTAAGTAACAACAATTAGAAAATGTTAAATTCGGGAATATATGATACACCCATGATGATAATATTTTTGGAGGGGTTAGTGGAAGTCATTAAGCATCCAAATACATGTGATTACATAGTAATCAATGCATCCAAATGCATGTGATTACATAGTAATCAATGCTTACACTACAAGAAAATACCGTATTAGCGACGGATTAATCCGTTTCAAAACTTAGAAACAGAATAGCGACGAAATTGAAATGGATTACATAATTAGCTACAGAATTTAACGACGGGACAAAATTCCATTACTAATAGTGGCGGGAAAAAAAACGACAGAATAGCGACGGATTATTTAATCTGTCTCTATATTTAGCGACATAATTCATATTCCGTCTCTAAATAGAGACTAAACTAAGACGGAATACCTTTCTGTCTCTAAATAGAGACGGAATATTCATTCTGTTTCTATATAGCGACGGAATTAATATTCCGCCGCTATATTTTAGAGATGGAATCTATTTCCGTCGCTATATATAACGATGGAAAATAATTCAGTCGCTATATGTAGACCTGGCCGCCGGTTCGGTTCCGGTTCGGAACCGAACCGAATCGGCCGGTTCACGGTTCCACAAGTGTGGAACCGGAACCGAACCGGTTAATTCCGGTTCGGTTCCGGTTCCACACTTAAGTGGAACCGGAACCGTAACCGAACCGGAACCGAACCGGTCGGTTCCGGTTCGGTTTACGGTTCCCCATCCGGTTTTTTTTTTTTTTTTTTTTTAATAATAAATTTTAAAAAATAAAAAAAATTCTATAATCGTAATATTTTCATACTATCACATCATTTTTATAGAATCTTTTTTTTATAAAATTCTTTTAACATATAATCCTTTTTATAGCCAACTCTTGGCTAGTGCTTTCTTTATATAAGCGATGTGAGATATTTGTTACTTGGCTATTGTGTCCCACATCGCTTATATAAAGAAGTCAATAACCAAGAGTGGTTATAAAAAGGATGTGGACATTCATGTTTTAGTATTGCAATTTTAAACCTCATTAAGTCATTATATTAATTAAAAAATTTTAGATTTACTTGTGGAACCTTACGGTTTCAAGAAAATAAATTTTTTTTTTTTTTTTTACTTCCGGTTCCAACCGGAACCGTACGGTTCCGGTTGGAACCGCTGGAACCGTTCGGTTCCAGCGGTTCCAACCGTTTCGGTCAGGGTAAGAACCCTAACCGAACCGGTCAGGTTCCGGTTCGGTTCGGTTCGGTTCCGGTTCCGAACCGGAACCTTGGCCGGGTCTAGGCCTATATGTAGTGACGGAATATTAATTCCGTCTCTAAATAGCGACAGATACTAATTCCGTCGGTATATATAGCGACAAAAAATGAATTCCGTCTCTAAATAGCGACGGAAATAGTTTCTGTCTCTATATATAGAGACGGAATGTAAATTTCGTCGCTATATATAGTGACAAATTTATTTATCCGTCGCTAAATTACGACGGAATTAATAATTCTGTCGCTAAATTAGGACGAAATTAATAATTCTGTCGCTAATTGTATATAAATAAATCAGTTTTCTCTTTCACTTTCCCCAGTCTCACCGAATCCCTACTTAAATCCCTAAATAAATCAGCTTTTTCTTTCTCTCAAATTTCTCACTCCCACTCTCATCTTACTTTCGATCGTTCTAAATCTTACTCACACTCGCTCCTCGCTCCTCATACTCTCACAAAGAAGGCAGGTAATTGAATTTTATGCTTATGTTTATTTTTTCTTTTGACGGAAAATTGTTACTCTCATGGGGGTTATAACTGACTTTTATTGTAAAACTGACTAATGGGGGTCTGTTAATTGACTTGTCATGGTTCAAAAACTTGTTAGCTCGTGCACTGCTATGGCGTTTGTTCTTTGTGTTTACTGTGTGTTTGTTTGTTCTGGTGCATTCGTCCTTGGTGTCTGACTTTGATTGTAGTGTTGCTTCCAAATACATGTGCATTCGTGCATTGCTATGACGGATATTTTCATCTCTATTTCCCAGTTTTCTTGTAGTGTTGCTTCCAAATACATGTGAGCTAATATGAAGCCATACATGTGATGTTATAGTAACTTGATTTCCCTCCTATAAATAAGAGTATTTTTTTTATTGAGTTAAGCAATCAATTAAATTTCATTACCAGCATCTCTACAAGAAGTAAGGCATATAATTGTGTTGTGATTAACTTAGGTTTATTTCAATTTATTTGTGAATAAATTTAGGACTAGTAATACATGTATGGTTAGATCCTAAGAGAACAAATATGGAAATATACTATGGATGATGTTTCCTAACATTGGTATCAGTAGCTAAAATGTATGTATTCTAGTTAGATTATACAAAAATGCATGATCGTGCATGAAAAATGAAGAAAATACTTCTGGTTTTTGTTTTTACAAAAATGATTTTCTTCTAACTTTGAGCCGTGATAACTCTCTGTATAAAATTCATAATGATATGTTCTAAGATGTTTTAAAAACTAGAACATGAGATCTTCATTTACATATATCATTTACTTAATTTGGATTAAATTTGAGAAAGATATGGATCCTAAAAGTTGGCTAGTTGAACCTGTTTTTACCCAGAAAAACACTCTCAGATTGCAAAAACGACATGTCATCCGATCCTTAGACATTCGGACAACATGTCATCCGATTTATGTACGATAAGTCGTATATGTAGCGCTGAAATGAATGACGTGTCGTCCGCAAACATAGAAACTGACAAGTCGACTGCCTCTATACCTCCGAACTAACATATCATACGATCAAAGAAGTAGCGGGTGACATGTCGTCTGCGTGTGTGACTTGGCCGAGCCTGGTCGGCGCGTGAGTGCACGTGGCTGGCTCATGGAGGCGCGTGGAAGTGCGTGTGTCACTCCTGGTGGCGCGTGG
>SKCR01004821.1:0-26147 GCA_019454045.1 Zanthoxylum bungeanum | reverse complement strand
GCTATCTCTCTTATCTAGATGTGTTGAAGAAAGAAATGACGATCTGAATTTTTGGATCCTGAAAAGGGTGAGTAATAAATGTACTAGTACCTACAAAATGACAATTGATAGATGAATAGTAAAATAGATCTTCAAAGTCAAAAAGGTTAGATACTGTCGGCAAAAGTAAAAGAAATCAAAAAAGTAAATTAAAGTAAATCAAAACTATAATTTAAAGTAACGGAAATCAAAGCGATAAAAAAAAAATCTAATGGTAGTTATGATTGTGGCTCACATCTTCCTTTGGTTTTACGTCCAGTAACAGCTTGAACACCCTCTATGGGTCGGGGATATCCTTCCCATATAATTTTCTTATAAATTGGCAAACAGGGTCTTTTAAAGTCAGATTCTCGAGACTGTATTGTTGTCTTTCTTTTGAAATTGTGTATGTAAATTGTGAATTACTCGATGACCATGTCCACTAGGATGCGTCTCAAGAGTCAATGATATATCATCCAAAGACTCATTACTCAAGCCATCTCTAATGAATTTAATTTCATCTTCACGATTGTCAGATATCATTCCTAAAGAACGACAATGAGTGTTGCACGTCCAACATGCACATTTATAACAAACACCTAATTGTTTAGCTCTTCGTTTTTTAGCGTATGTATTTTTCCCTAAACCAAGCTGGTAAGAAATGAAAGAGTCAGATGACTCACCTGCCAAGCAAACCCTTGTTTCAATTACCCAATCAATATCACTATGAATACCATGGATCATAAGAAGCCTCATTCTTTTGGTGTGTGCTTTGTAAACTTTCATCAGAGCATTTTGGGGGAGAGAAAGAAAATGTTTGTGGAGTTTTGTGAGAGTCTCTTCCATGTCTTGATTGTAAGGTATCATTAATTTTAGGAAACTAAAGTAACAGACTTAGAGTCACAGAGTACCGTTATCCGTAGTTTAACCGGGGTGCAAGATTCTGAAAAAAGGAAAAAATTCTACAAAACTCAAGAAAAATGGTAATTAGACAGATACAAAAGAAAGAAAAGAAAATTCATCAATCACAGTACATTAGGTTTGAAAGGAAAAAAAGATTCTTGAAAATTTGAACACTCCAAAAATGATTTCAGACGTTGTCCATTCACTTTAAATACATCACCATCCCTAGGATTCTCAATGTCAATAGCTCCATATGGATAAACATGCTTCAAAATAAATGGACCATTCCATTTGGATTTCAATTTTCTAGGAAATAAATGAAGACGAGAATTATAAAGCAAAACTTTTTGACCAATTTTAAATATTTTTCGTGAAATTCGACTGTCATAAAAGGCCTTAGTTTTAGCTTTAAGAATTTTCACATTCTCATATGAATCATTCCTTAACTCTTCAAGTTCATTTAATTGCAGTTTACGTTCATGACTGGCATTTTCAAAGTTTGAATTAAATGCTTTAATAGCCCAATATGTCTTATGTTCAAGTTCTATAGGTAAATGACAAGGTTTTCCATAAACTAGATGATAAGGAGACATTCCCAAAGAGGTTTTTAAAGCTGTTCGGTATGCCCAAAGTGCATCAGTTAGTCAAAGAGACCAATCTTTGCGATTTGGGGTGACAATTTTTCAAAATTTATTTATTTTCCCTATTTGCTAGTTCAACTTGACCATTTGTCTGAGGGTGATAGGAGGTGGAAACTTTATGTGTAACTCCATACTTTTTCATTAAGGACTCAAAATTTCTGTTACAAAAGTGTTTACCTCCATCACTTATAATGGCCCGAGGGATTTCAAATCGACTTAAAATATTTTCTTTTAAAACTTTAATCACAATTTTGTGATAATTATTTCGATAAGAAATCACCTCAACCCATTTTGACACATAATCAACTGCAACTAAAATATATAAAAATCCAAATGATGGTTGAAATGGACCCATGAAATCTATCCCCCAACGACCAAAGATTTCGATGACAATGATGGGATTTAAAGACATCATGTTTCTTTTTGAAATGGATTCCAACTTTTGACAATTTTCACAAGTTTTGCAAAATGCATGAGTATCTTTGAAAATAGTGGGCTAATAAAATCCACACTGCAAGATTTTTGCAGCGGTTTTCTTAGATGAGAAATGACCTCCACATGCTTCTAAATGACAAAACTGAATAACACCGCTTATCTAATTGCTCGGTATGCATCGTCGAAAAATTTGATCAGGGCAATACTTGAACATATATGGATCGTCCCAATAGAATATTTTTACTTCGTTCAAAAATTTCCTCTTGTCTTGATGGCTCCAATCTGGAGGTATTTTTCCTGTTGCAAAAAAAAGTTGACAATATTAGCATACCAAGGCATTGTGTTTACTGGAAAATAAAAATTCATCAGGAAAAGAGTCATTGATATGAGTTGTATCAATTGATGACTCATTTGTGAGTCTCGATAAATGATCCGCAACCACATTCTCTGCTCTTGTGAGATTGAATTCTTGAAGCAGCAAAATCCACCGTAGTAATCTTGACTTTGTATCCTATTTAGACATCAAATATCTAACAGCAGCATGATCAGAATAAACAACGGTTGAAGAACCAATTAAATATGATCAAAATTTATCCAGTGTAAAATATTACAGCAAGTAGTTTTTTTATGGAATTATAATTCATTTGTGCATTGTTTAAAATTCTACATGCGTAATATATTACATGCGGCTTACCTTCCGTTCTCTGTCCTAACACTACTCCGACTGCATAATCATTGGTATCACACATTAGCTCAAAAGGCAAAGTCCAATCAGAGAATTGCATGATATGAGAGAAGTCAAAAGACTAATAATCTTTTCAAATGATTTTTGACATTATTATGTCCATTCAAATGTTGCATCTTTTAATAGGAGGTTACACAAGGGTCTGGATATGATACTAAAGTTTTTTATGAACCTCCTATAAAATCCTACATGTCCTAAAAAATAATGGATTTCCCTGACTGTTTTTGGTGGTGGCAATTTAGAGATTACCTTTATTTTTGCCTTGTCAACGTCAATACCTTTAGATGAAACAACGTGATCTAAAACAATTCATGAATTAGTCATGAAATGGCATTTTCCCAGCTTAACACAAGTTTTTTTTCTTCACATCTTTTCAAAATATTTTCCAAATTATTCAAGCAATTATCAAATGAATTCCCAAAAATAGTTATATCATCCATAAAGACCTGTAAACAGTGTTCAACCATGTCACTAAATATGCTCAACATACATCGTTGGAATGTTGTTGGTGCATTGCAAAGTCCAAAAGGCATTTTCCTAAATGCAAATGTTCCAAAGGGACATGTGAATGTGGTCTTTTCCTGGTCTTCTAAAGTAATGAGAATTTGATAATAAGCTGAGTAACCATCAAGAAAATAATAGTATGGATGTCCTGCTACTCTTTCCAAAATTTGGTCAAGAAATGGTAAAGGAAAATGGTATTTTCTAGTTGCGTCATTTAGTTTTCTATAATCAATACACATAAGCCAACTAGATGGGATGCGAGTTGGAATTAATTCTCCTTTATCATTTTCTACGATAATTATTCCAGACTTTTAGGTATAACTTGTGTAGGACTTACCCACTTACTATCGGAGATAAGGTAGATAATGCCTACATCAAGAAGTTTAAGGACTTCTATTTTACCACTTATTTCATGTGATGGTTTAATCTTCTTTGGGGTTGACGATATGTCCTAGCATTATCTTCTAAATATATTCTGTGTGTGCAGATCAATGTATTAATGTCTTTTACGTCTTTTAAAGTCCATCCAATTGTCAGTTTATGTTCTTTCAACACATTTAACAACTTACCTTCTTGATTGTTATTGAGGGAAGAAGAAATTACCACAGGGTAAGTTTGTTTAACTCCAAGAAATTCATACTTTAGTCCTTCTAGCAAAGTCTTTAACTCCAATTTTGGTGTTTCCTCATGTTTTTCTTCTTCTAGTGCTTCTAGTTCCTTGAAATTATGTATCTCTCTATCGTCTTCCAGTACCTGTGTAGAATCAAGTAAAAAATCATTAGGAATATCCGAATCTAATTGCGTACTTGATTCACAAAATTAGCAGTATAAATTTCCATGGGATCAGATAAACACCCCTGAATATGCTCCTCTAAAATTGGGTCAATTAGTTCAATGCTTTCATTTTCGCTATCATCATCATATGGTTCCTTGCACATGTTGAAAACATTAAGCTCCAACGTCATATTGCCAAAAGATAAATTCATGATTCTATTCCTGCAATTAATTAAAGCATTAGATGTTGCTAAAAATGGACGACCAAGTATTACAGGAATTGGCTTATAACTGTCTGCTACAGGTTGTGTGTCAAAGACAATAAAATCCACATGATATAGGAATTTATCGACTTGTAATAACATGTCTACCATAATTACCTTCAGAACCTTGACTTATCTATTGGCAAGTGATAGAGTAGTTGAGGTTGGTTTTAACTCAAAGAGTAGTTGAGGTTGGTTTTAACTCACCATTATTAAGTTGTTGGTAAACCGAAAATGGAAGTAAATTTACACTGGCTCCAAAATCAAGCAAGACATGTTCAATTTTTTGATTTCCGATAATACATGAAATAGTTGGACAACCAGGGTCTTTGTATTTTAATGCATTTTTTGTTGAGAGAATGAAACTTAACTGTTCAGCTAGAAAAGCTTTTTTTCTTAACTGATGTTTTCTTTTAACGGTGCATAAGTCTTTCAGAAATTTGGCATAAGATGGTATATGTTGGATGGCATCTAACAAAGGAATATTGACCTTTACCTGTTTGAATATTTCATATATCTCTGGGGAATGGTTCAATTTCTTTATTTTTAATGCCTGGGGAAATGGAGGTGTATGAGAGAAGTTGTTATCATCAACGACAGGTAATGGTTCATCAACCCTTTCCTTACCCTATGAATATGAATTATTTTCAGTTTTGCGAGGTTCAAAAATAGGTCTGTGGATGACCTTACCACTACGAAGAGTAATTATAGATTTGACATGGTCTATATGTTGACTTCCAGAACTACCATCCTGAGGATTTTGATGACTTTTGAGATTTGGCTGTGGTTGTGCAAGAAACTTTCATTTCTCATTAATGGTCAATGCATATGTGATTTTGGAAAACGTATCTTTCAGATCAATCAATGTTTGCATATTTTGGTTATTGATGGCTTTCGGTTTCTCAATGAATGAATGCAAGATATCCTCAAGGGTTTTCCTAGGTGGTGGGACATATGGTGCGTAACTCTGGGAATTTTGGAAATTTTGATGTACCTGAGGACATTGTTGCGATGGTTTTGCTTGGTTATCATTCCTCCAATTGAAGTTTGGATGGTTTCTCCAACTAGAATTGTAGGTTTTGGAGCATGGTTTTGGATTTGGTCTTTTGAAAATGTTTATGGAACTGACTTGGTCATGGAGACATTCTTGCAGGTCTGGCAAGGGTGGGCAAACTTGTGTGACATGTTCATTTGAATTACATATTTAACAGGTGACTTCTTGAACAGACTTGACATGATCACTCTTCCTCATTTCTAACGCCTCAATTTGTTTAGCTAGTGATGCATACTTAGCAGAAAGATCATGGTATTCCCTAAGGTTAAACATACCTTTACCAGATGACTATGGTTTTACAGATGACTCATAAGTGCCAACTGTGTCCTATTGTTGTGGAATCTCTACTATTTGTTCTAGGCAATTTAGTGCATCTTCGGGATTTTTGTCCCTAAACACACCATTACACATCATTTTCACTATTTGTCTACCTTGGGGTGTTAAACCCTCGTAGAAGTAGGCAACCAACCTCCATGTTTCAAAACCGTGATGTGGATAAATATTCAACATCTCTTTAAATCTCTCCCAGTATTGGTAAAGTGTTTCCCCTGACTCTTATGTGAAAATTGTGATTATCTTCTTAAAAGAGTTTGTCATGTGAGGGAGAAAGAATTTTTTCAGAAACAGTTCTTGCAAATCATTCTATGTTCTTATGGACCCTGACCTAAGGTTCTGCAGCCAAATTTTAGCTTTATCCTTTAAAGAAAAGGGAAAAAGCTTTAATCGGATTATATTCATGCTGCAATTTTTGTCTACGCATGTGTTACATACCACTTCAAATTCCCTTAAGTGCTGATATTGATTTTCTGATTCTAAACTGAGGAATATGGGTAAAAGTTGGATGACACCTGGCTTAAATAAGAGAGGTGAGCACCTCTATTTATAGCAAGAGGTGCTCACCTTCTTCGTTGCAAATTGTATCACAAAGTCACAAGTGGGTCCTCTTCTTTTTGGTTAATTTAATAATTGCTTCACAAGTCTTTGTTTGTTTTGAAACATTGGCAATTGCATGGCCATCTACATTTTGCATCCCATCACCATGTCACAAGCATTGTTTCTATAATCTTCATTTTGATATTAAAAAAAATACCAAAAGTGAGGTGATCAAGGGATGTGAGAAATTCAACTCTTGTTAAAAATCATTTTGTTACCAATCTAAACACGGTGAATATTTTCCAAGTTTGATTTGAATCTAGATGTCATGCTCTTTTGGGTTTCTGGGTCTTGGAATTCAAATTTCATATCTATTTTCCTGTTGAGATTCCGAAGTAGTATTTAACCTATATAAATAAAAAAAACACAATAAAATATATAGAACATAAATATAATTATTATTTTACAAATGTGCTAAATTAAAGGGACTAATGAAACTACAAGTGTAAAATGATTAATTTTTCTTTTAGTAAATGTGCACTTTTTTAGTGTTCATCAAACCGCTGCAACTCATGTGCTTCTTCAACAACTCCAAGTTTTCCTCTTCATTACCAACTTCCAATACAACAAGTAAGTTATTCCCTGATCTCCCTTTTTACTTTTGTTTATGCTGATGTCTGTAATGATAGTGATGAACTTTTATGATGTGCTTTTATTGTTTTCTGGGTTTTTTATGGGTTGATATCTTCTTGTTGTGTATACATGTTTCAGGTTGTAATGTTGATATGTCGGTGTGTATTTATGGGCTAGTGTTTGGATGTAAAAAGGCATGTGTTTTTAAGGTTTTTGACGTGTTTGCCATGACAATGTTTGTAAATTTATTATTTTGCCACTTTTAGGGTGCTTAGAGCTTTTAGGGTTAGTTACTTAGTAGGGATGACTCAGCAAAAACCTAGATAGACTTTAGACCCAACTGACACTAGAATCTATTTTACAAAATCACAAATGCAATTTTGACTAACCTTCATCCTCGGGTTGCTCCTTGGAAAGAATGTCAGACTCAAAGTCTTCCTTCCCAACTCCCTTCAACGTCCTTCTTTCTCTCACACCTGCCCTACACCAAATTGAGCCAGTCAATGTACACAGCTCGAGGTCGGATGATTCTGATGATTACGATACAACGCCGACCCCTTCCAATGAAGAAAACCAATCTTACAGCAGAAAGGTACCCAGACTAGAACCAAACCTCATACTTTAGACTTTGTTAGGCTTGACATGGAAAAAGCTTCCATCATAACCGAGGCTGAGTTGGACCAACTTCGGGTGAGGTTCAATATCCCTCAAGAAATTACTTTGAGCGTTCCCGAGGATGAGGACAAGCTAACTGACCCATTGAAAACCAAGTAGCAATTTGCACGGCTTTCTTTGACATGGGCTTGTTGTTGGGTTTCTAAGGTCCAACCAAGATCGATTTAAGCATTTAAACATGTGAATACAACAAAGAAGTATGGCAAAATCATACTTACATTGATCGGATTTTGAATCGATGAACACAAAATCTTTGGCTCCTCCACGAAGCTCTCGGAAGTGGATCCATTTTTGTGCTCTCCAAGTTTCGGTCAAGCTCCAAGCTTGGGTGTGGATTACATGCCCATAGGTGGGTTTCCCTATCACCTTTGTATGACTCCTAATGTGTGCTAGCACTTGTGAAAATTTGCAACAAATCTTCACATTTTCTTCTTCCAACTCTCGGCATTGTCAAAAATGGAGAAGGAGATTATTTGGCCCTTGGCCGAATGGGAGGGAGAGAGAGAAGTGTGATGAGTTGGTTTGTGTTCTAAAACAAATTACCAAAAAAAAATTGATTTCCAAAAATTTGGTATATGGCTTTGAAGAAGTCAAAAAAAAATTTTGGAGCCAAAATGGCAATTAATGCCCTCAACAACTCACATCACTCAAAGTGACTAGACATCACATCACTCAAAGTGACAAGACATCCATCACTTGAATGACTAATGATGTGACTTGTGGGCCGCACTTGAATTCAAAATGCGAGTGGGCCCGCAAACACTCCCGGGCTCGGGTTCGCTAATTCCGAATTAACGAATTTTCCGTTACGACGTAATTAAATCAAATTTAATTAAATATTTATGCCTAGAATAATTACTATTCACGTCGCTAGCGAATTAATTCTAAATTAACTCGTTTGCCAGAATTAAAATCTAATTTTAATTCCGCGTCGAAATCTAATTTCGTATAATATATCGAATATATTATTTTATCGATTAATTCCAAATTAATCGTTCTCTCTCTTTAAATAATATTTTATCCCAGATAAAATATCTCCGTAATTAATCACAGATTAATTTTCTCTCTCTATTAATTAATCCCAGATTAATAATATGCGAGTCATACATTATCGGTGAATCTTCGGGAAGCGACCCATGAGATCCCCGGATATGTTGGCAGTAAATCCGGTCGTCGGACTATCTGAACACGTACGTACCTAGTACTATTTTTTTACCGATTTACAAGACATGGTTGGCTTCTAGCAATGCACCGTGCCTACCCAATTCTCCAGAAATATTCTTAAAGGAATATGTAATATTTATCAGACGTAGTATACGTAGTATTGCGTATTTCGATCCAGTATCGGATGTCACGTGCTAGGCCTGGGGCTGGAATTGTGTCTGCCCCGTACGAAGCATATATCGGATCTCTGGTAACTAGTCTCTATAATCGGATAAACATGACATAGTCATAATTTCCCGATAGCTGTAGCATATAAGAGCACCAGTTCCGTATCCTACGTGATCATCATCTCCACTATGACTGAAGTGATACTTCCATCTTGACATCACACCCAATACACTACGATTCTCAATATACCCAGAAGAGGCGTACACAGAACCTGTTAAAGCCCTGGACGAACAAAACCAAATTATATTGATTGTCGCAAGTATTAGCGGTGCAAGTCTCAGGTTAAGACCAAATACACCTACCCTGATTCTGACTTCCATAGACACATAGTCATACTACCAATGGAATTCTGAGGGGTCTATCCAGAGCGAAGCTGTTTCCGTACCATCGGTAAACACAACCTCCTATTACACTTGCATGAGTATCCAATACCCAAATATATGAAAATTATGTCTTTATGCTCCCACAATGCGCACAAGTGTAATACTAGTCTATTCCTTTTATCGATGTCCAATCTCGATAATACTACGACTAGGGATATTTAATGATTAAACCTTCGTGGATTGATACTGTCTCATATCATCTCAATCTGGAACTAATCATAAGGACCTTTTATCATTTATATATCTTGGTAATCTAATTACAAATGATAAAAGAGCAATTTCCTTTGTCACATAGTTAATTTGTACAACAACACCATGATCTGTACAAATAGTGATGCTATGGGTCATAATTGTCCAACACTTGCGCTACCCATGCAATGGTACTTTGCTAGGACGCTGGCGATGATGAACTTGGCCCCATGCAACCTAAACTTGAATGGATGAAGAGTAATAACGGGGCTCTATATGATTTGGAGCTGAGATGATTGGGAGAGCCATCGGTCTTATAGATGAAGAGGTTATACCAAATGAATGCTAACCCTAAGAAATACAAGGGTTTATATTACCTGTCTATGTATGTTGGGGCCCCGTATATAATCTCTAACCTCCTGGCCACCAATAAAAACTTTAAGGACATATGGTTTTGGGTGTGGGGCCATGGAGCAGACGTTGGAAAATCTCGGACGAGGACATCACAGTGCCGAACGTCTTCAGGGTCATAGGTAATTACCCATCATTCTCTTATTTTTTTCCTTTCATTTAGAATATCTAAAGCTAGTTGTGTACTTGATTTAAGAAAATTAGTTGTATAAATTTCTATAAGATCAGATTCACTCCCCTGAATATGTTCTTCCAAAATTGGTTCAATTAGTTCCATGTTCTTATTTTCACAGCCTTCATCGTATGATTGTTTGCACATATTAAAACACATAAAGCTTCAACGTCATATTGCCAAAGGATAAATTCATGATTTCATTCCTGCAATTAATTAAAGCATTAGCTGTAGCTAAAAATGGACTACCAAGTATTACAAGAATTGGCTTATAACTGTCTGCTATAGGTTGTGTTTCCAAGACAATAAAATCCACAAGATATATGAATTTATCGACTTGACTGATCTATCGGCAAGTAAAATAGTAGTTGATGTTGGTTTTAACTCGCCAATATTAAGTTGTTGGTAAATCGAAAATGGAAGCGAATAAACACTGGCTCCAAGATCAAGCAAAACATGTTCAATTTGTTGATTTCCAATAATACAAGAAATAGTTGGACAACCAGGGTCCTTGTTTTTTAATGCATTATTGGTTGAGAGAATGAAACTTACATGTTCAACTAGAAAAGCTTTCTTTCTTACCTGATGTTTCCTTTTAATAGTGCTTAAGTGTTTCAGAAATTTGGCATAAGATGATATCTGTCGGATGGCATCTAACAGAGGAATATTGACCTTTACATGTTTGAATATTTCATATATCTCTGGGGAATGGTTCAATTTCTTTGTTTTTAATACCTAAGGAAAATGAGGTGCATGAGAAAAATTATTATCATCAACGATGGGTAATGGTTCATCAACCCATTCCTTACCCTATGAATTTGAGTTATTTTCAACTTCGCGAGGTTCAAGAATAAGTCTATGGATGACCTTACCACTGCGAAGAGTAATAACATATTTTACTTGGTCTATGTGTTGACTACCAGAACTACCATCGTGAGGATTTTGATGACTCTTGGGGTTTGGCTGTGGTTGTGCATGAATCTTTCCTTTCTCATTAATGGTCAAAACAGATGTGATTTTGGAAAAAAGAGTCTTTCAGATCAATCAATGTTTGCACATTTTGGTTATTGATGGCTTCCTGTTTCTCAATGAATGCATGCAAGGTATCCTTAAGGGTTTTCCTAAGTGGTGGGACATATGGTGCGTAATTCCGAGAATTTTGTAAATTCAAGTGTACCTAGGGAGGTTGTTGCGATGATTGTGTTTGGTTATCATTGTTGGGGTTTTATACGAAATTACAAGGTTAGCGCAGCGGAATGAGGAAAACAAAGTTTTTCGATTTCAAAAGTTTTTCTTGGAACAATTAAATAAATTTATTTATTTAATTAACCAATACTTAAAATCTGAAATTTTAACCCAAGAAATCAATTTCTATTAATTACCGAATTACCCAAAGTTTTACAATTTAATCATTTTGGTCCTTAAATAGTCAAATACTTATTTAATTGATTCTAAATCAATCCCAAAATGATTTATACATGTCTAATACATGAAATTATAATTTTCAACACAAATCCAGAATTTCCTTGAAATTGTCGAACACATCCCATATTTTTTTCTTAATCGCGATTTGGCCTCAAATGTTCAAAACATGTCAAGATCAAATCCAATCAATCCCAAATTTAATATACATCAAATATATATCATATTATATCATATATATGAAAATCTCCAAAATTAGAATAGGTTAAGAATCCTAAGTTCACAAATTACTCCAATTACACAATTTACATTAAATTGAATCAATTCAATGCTTTAATCAATTCAATAATTCACCAAACAAGTCTCACCACTTGAAATAACTTAAGAACAATTCTAGGTTATAATTGAGTGGAATTAAAACTCTAGAATGGCAACTTTAATCTTTAATTAATCAATTATGCATAATTACTCCTAATTAGCTCATTAATTAATCACACATGCTAATCACATCCAACAAGCTTCCAACACATATAATTACAAACCCAAAGAGTAGAAACATCAACTTAGCAACACAAATTGAAGCTAAGATTAATTGAAACAATTTTCATGTAGAAGAAAATGTGAAAAACTTACAAAATCTCCAAGTTCTTGCCTTTGTTTCCTTTCTTTCTTCCATTTTTTTCTCTCAACTTACTTTGTAAAATATTGTGAAACTAGTCTAAATGTTGTAAAATCAAAAACAAAATAATTTTGTTAATTCATCACCTTGGCCGAATTTAATGGAAGGACAATTAAATAACAATTATTTGATTTTTGTTCCATTTTAATTGGCACACATATTACTTTAATAAAGTTAACAATTATCTTCCATAAAGTAAATTAAAAATGTGTTCCAATGGCATCATGCCATTTCCAAGCTTTAATAAAGCAAATCATTACAAAAGATATTTACTTTATTAATTAATTTAATTATTTAACAATTAAATAATTAAATAATATATATAAATATCTTAAATATATGTATTATATTTACATTAAATATCTCAAATACATATATTAATGATATATGTCAAATATCATAAATTGATATTTTATTAATGTGTATTTAATAAAATCAAGTATTAAATACAAATACACATTAATTCGGAAATGACTGTTAGGTCCCCGATTGCATGTATTTTTTCATTTAACCGTTAAACGAGTTGTAAAGAATCAATATTATTCATTACAGTTGCCCTAGTACTCTACGAGTATATTTCATTAGTGAGACTCTCTAGATTCAGACATATCCATCACGAAATCAAATTTCGTGTCCATAATTCACCTACCCGTAAATTATGACGAACACGAATAAACTCTCTGAATCATACAAGTCGAGGTCACTGCATACGTATAATCCATTCGTCACAAGTATCTAGATTATTCTAGAGATATAGATACAAATGTCAAATGTCTATAGATATAATCACGTCGACGTTTCTATTAGCAATCCCTTAATAATAGTTAGAACTGATTTCTACAGTGTACCACAGGCCCATGGATTTAACATATTGCTAATTCCATATTGAATACCTATGCTCTGTACACAGAGCTGACGAATCCTATCTTGATACACACAGGATATCCTGATCATCAGTCCACACCCAACGAACAGGCGGAGGTCTGATCTAAATAGATCGGTGACGTGATTGCCATCTAAGTGTGGAGGATAACTCATATATCCATAGTGGTATCTCAAGTCAAAGAATCACTATGCTCACTCAACCCTATAAGATTCTTATTGACGTTGGTGTACCATCAATTAAGAATCTTCGAAGATTCGTTCAGTGTTTATCTTCTATAAACACCTACACGTCTATACGAGTCTCCAAGACTCATGGTTCACTGAGAAACCATCGGAATTCAGGATTCCAATATACGACATGTACCAGTCTCAACAGGTTTACTTTACTTACCAAGTAGTGTAAACCTTGACCGAAAACTTTCTAAGAATGACAACATCATGATACAACTCAATGTCAGTTGTGACGATTTGCAACAGTATCATAACTAATCATTCTAAGGTCGGTTACATCTTTACCATATAAAAGAAGAAGTTATATAAAAGAAACTGTTCATTTTAAAATATTACATTAGTATTTACAAGGAAATACATAATAAATTTGGCGCTCAGAGCACCAACCCTAACAATCATTCCTCCAATTGAAGTTTGGATGGTTTCTCAAACCAGAATGGTAGGTTTGGGAGTATGGGTTTGGATTTGGTCTATTGAAAGTGTTTATGGAACTGACTTGGACATGGAGACATTCTTGCAGGGTTGGGATGGTTGGGCAAACTTGTGTGACATGTTTATTTGAATTACAGATTTTACAAATTGACTTGACATGATCTCTCTTTATCGTTTCTAATGCCTCAATTTTTTTGAGCTAAATATGCATATTTAGCAGAAAGGTCATTGTCTTCCCTAAGGTTAAACATACCTCTACCATATGGCTGTGGTTTTACAAATGACTCATAAGTGCCAACTGTGTCCCATTGTTGTGCATTCTATGCTATGTGTTTTAGGTAATCTAGTGCATCTTCGGGATGTTTGTCCCTAAACTCACCATTAAATATCATTTCCAATACTGGTCTATCTTGGGGTGTTAAACCCTCGTAGAAGTAGACGACCAACCTTCATATTTCAAACCCATGATGTGGACAAACATTCAACATCTCTTTAAACCTATCTCAACATTAGTAAAGTGTTTCCTCCGACTTTTGTATGAAAGTTCTGATTCTCCTCTTAAATGAGTTTGTCTTGTAAGGGGGAAAGAATTTTTTTAGAAATTATTTTTTCAAATCATCCCATGTTCGGATGGATCCTGACCTAAGGTTCTACAACTAAATTTTAGCTTTATCCTTTAAAGAAAGGGGAAAAAACTTTAATCGAATTATATTCATGCTGTAATTTTAGTCTGTGCATGTGTTACATACCTCTTCAAATACCCTCAAGTGCTGATAAGGATTTTCTAATTCTAGACCGTGGAATATGGGTAAAATTTGGATGACATCTGACAAAAAATTGAAACGTGCTGCATCTGGGGGAAAATAATGCAAGATGGTGATTTGTCCCAGCATGATTCATGAATTGTCTGAGTGTCATATGATGATTAAGATCGCCATGCTGAGACTCATTTTCTTTCTGATCAACTGGATTTTCAACTTGAGCTAGTGGATTTTCATTTTGGTTCTCGGCCATTTTGACTAATGATGAAGTGATTGAGACTTTCTATTTAATCTATCACTAGATGATCGAGACCAATATCTCATGAAACCTAAATGTAGACTATTTGATAAAATTTAAATATGCAAATGTAGTATTTACAAAAAGAAAAACAATAAACAAGTGAAAGAAAAAAAAGTTAAAATAAATGACCAAAAAAATACAAATGCAGTGATAAAAAAATTAGATACAGCAAATAAAAAAAATAAATAAATAAAAAAAATAAAAGAAAAACAATACAAGGATGTTAAATTATTATTCTACCTACTAAATTATATTCCCTTACAATGGTGCCAAAAACTTGACACAATCAAAAAGTGATTATTTACTCCCCAAGTATAAGAGTGTCGAAATAATAAAATAACCTGGTAAGTCCGGGATCGATTAACATGGAATAGATTTAGTAAAGTAAAATAATAATTTGAGTGAAATGAAAAGATTTAGTTGTTTAAAGTGATTGGAAAATTTTAAATTAGATTCCAATAATAAAATAAAATAATGGGGTTATGAGGTCCACTTTTAATATTTCAAATTTAGAAATCTCACTTTTTATAATATAAAAATTTTTATTATTTCCCAATTAATTTATTTCAGGAATTAGTTATGCCAAAACATATAAAACCAGCCATAAAGACGTTGATAATTTTTGTCTATAACAAGTCCAGTTAGGTACTCAATTATGCCAAATAAATAAAACTAGCCATATAGGCGGTAATAAAGTTTGTCAATAATTAATTCGGATTTAAATTAAATATTAATCATTAGATTACAATTTATATATAATAATATAAGTGAGATTAATCTATATTTTCATATTAAAAGCTTCACCCTTTTAACCCAACAAAAAAAAAATTAGCTACTCATAATTTAAATAAAAACACACACAAGAGTTGAAAATCCATAAATTTCCAGAGAAAACTATAGAATTCAGACTGAGGAAAATGAGGTGCAGAGTGACCGGCGTAAACACACACATATAACGCAAGCGCACGTATCGTTCAAGTAGTATAAAAATATCATTCCTACGAGGACTTAATTCCTACTGTTGTTATTAATTGTTGAATCTATTTATTTACAAATATCTAATTAAATGGAGAAGAGAATGATTGTTTGATTGGTTGGTTTAATGTGGTTTTCCTTAATTAAAATAAATAAAATAAACAAAAGAAAATATTAAGGAAAATAACAAAAGACTCAAAGATCTATGGTTGTGAATCTTTCTAATATCTTTTAAAAGATGAAGTGATTATTTTATGTTTGTGTAATAAATCGATTTACTAACCTGGAACACTAAATTATGCAAAAGCCTCTGTCGATGGTCAGACGCAAATACCCAGTTTAACCCAATTGAACCATATGTCTATGTCAACCAAATTATCTGGATTCATTAAGTTTAAGTTCCAATTATGGCTACCCCCGCCCGACAGGTATATGTCTATCCTGTAAGGAAATCTATTAAAGGGTTATCTATCCTCAAGGAAGATCGTGGGCTATTAAGTCTAAGGCTGAAAACCAAAAATTCCTTTGTCAAGTTTATTTTAGATTTACCACATCAATCTTAGTAGTGATCAGACAACAAGAAGCATTAAACTTAAGACTTAATAAGTAAACCATTAAATTACCCAAACTATAAAATAACCCCTTATAAACCGGTGATATTAGAATTCATCACAACCCCAGATAACTAACACATAACTAGGGCTAGTAAAAACTTAAAAGTAAAAGATATAAAGTAAAAATGCTGAAAAGTAATTGCGGTAAAGTAAAAGATGAAAAGTAAATTACAATAAATAAAATGCTAAGGTAAAAGGATCAACTTTTACTATTTACTATTTAGATATCTCCCTTAATATAATATATTAACTTGTGATTATTCAACCGTCCATATAGGCGGTAACCTGATTAAGTCAAATTAAGTCCAACCAGCCATAAAGGCGGAACCAAAATAAACCTGTCATATAGGCGGTAAGAAAATTTAATTACCAACCGACCAATCTGGCGGTATCCTTTTTAAGTCAATATTTTAAATAGTGAATATATTATATTTAAGGGAGATTAATCTAAATAGCAATAGTATGCTGAATAGTAAAAACTGTAAAAAGTAAAGAAAGTAAATTACTATTATTACAGAACGTAATTAAAATTAATTACAAACCTAAAAATTAAAAGAAACTAGATAGAAAACTCCCTATTTACATCAGAGAATTCAGAAAGGAATGTACATTTGAAACTGAAACCTCGAGCTCAATTTATAGGCGCGGATAGGCCTCCAGCGTTGCGACGCCAGTGCTTTTTGACGTGGTATGTTGAGGTGATGACACATGGCGATTCAGATAAGGAGATAAGGCGACATATGGCAAGGCGGCTAACAACTTAATTATTATGCTGACGTGGTGATGGCGACTGTCTGCACCAGATGATTGGGACACGTGGCACTTCGTGATTGGCTGATGATGACGTGGCTGTGAGGTGGCACGTTGACTCGGTCAACTGATGATGTGGACGTTGATGTGGAGTAACACGTGGCACAACACACGTTAGCAAAGTCAAACTTCTCTGATTCTGACACGTTGACCCGGCGCACGTTAGCATTGACCCGGTGCACGTTAGGCGTCGCGACGCAATAGGCTTGCTCGTCGCGACGCGGCAAATTACCAAAATGCCCTTTTTGTCCAATTTTCACTGTTTGGCCCCAAATCACCTCCAGAATGTCCTGAACTTTATTTATCTACAAAATAACACAAAAAACATCAAAATATTCACAAAACTCAAGTAACTATACAAAATATTAACTCAAATGAGTGGGAAATAGTGATATAATTACCACTCATCACACCCCAAAACCTAACATTTTGCTAGTCCTCGAGCAAAACATAGAATAAAATAACATAAACATTCTTAAAATAAAATTTAACTAAGTCTTTTCATAGGGATCACGGTTGCATTTAGCGTATGCAACAAGCCTTTAAACCCCTAGGTGTCCCTAGTGGACGAGTTGTAGTCTCGTGAGGGTTTACAGCAATGATACCCACAAACATTTTACAAAAGTAAAAAGGCAGTGAAACTAATGCACACAAAAGCAAAAAGACAAGTGAAAAGAGAATAAAGAAGTTAGTGACTAATCAGGTGAAACTTCTACTCCAAGTTACTAGTTGTTTTCTTTCTTTCTAAATTACTGAATAAGTAAATTCTCCTATTATTTTTACCATTCTCCATATAAACAGCCAACAAAATATTAAACAACTCATTTTTGCCCACAAAAGTAATAAGTGGAGTTGATAAGAGAGTAATATTTATGTCCTAAAGTTTTATCAGAATTCACACCTTTATGTAACAATGGAATAATTTTTCTGATTTTTCTGATTTTTTTCTTTGATTTTTGATTTTTTTATTTATTTATATACAATATCTTCCATCTATGTAGCGAGTGTTGGGCCAATGACTCACAAACCAGTTGGCTTTAGGGCACTAGGTGTTAAGACACCCCTACAGACTTAATTACTCAGACTTCAGATATATATATTTTTGCAGCATCTTTGATCCATGTAGCGAGCTTTGGGCCAGTGACTCCCAAACGAGTTAGTTTTAGGGCACTAGGTGTTAAAACACCCTTACAGACTTAATAACTCGGATCTCAGATTTTTTTTTACTCCATCACTTCTTGAGATGCTGCCTCCAATTAAACTAGAGCACTGAATATTACAAACTTTTCAATTTTAGCTCATGTCCGTATGTTACTATGCATGTTGATAATATCTGCTAACTGAGCATATGAAGATCCATTTTAGTCAGTTTTATGGAGAATTTACAAATTAAATAATTTAAAATGAAATAAACAAAAATTAACTTGTTTCAAAAATGGTTGTAGATACGTCTCAGGAGTGAAAACTCCTTACTCAGCTATCTCTTACCAATTTCACATTTTTAGTCAAAATAAAAACACAAAAACGCAAAATATTTTTGTCATTTTAAAAAATTTTCAATTTTTTTGTATTTTTCGAAAAATTTTGGACTAAAAATAAAAAAAACAACAAACTAAAAATAAGGTACTGATCAACTAATTCCCTCCCCCAAACCTAAATGAGACATTGTCCCCAATGTCTTAAACAGTAGAAGAAGAGTTTAGAAGATAATACCTAGTTAGCTGAAATTCTAGGAAATTAAAGGTTAAGATCCAGATTAATCCGACGCCTCTTACCACGATCGTCCTCGGACCAATTTATCTTTGAAAGGATAGGGTCAATTTGTGGTTCATAGGCTAAGAGTTGGTTTATTAGATCCGGAGCAGTTCTGGCAGTGAAGATGAGTTCTTTTAAAGGTTTTGACACGAACCCATTTCTCCGAGCATCTTCAAGAAACACACAAAGAAAATCATAAAATCCATCAACGTTGTACAGTCCAAGCTGTTTCTGGTGTATGTTCAGGTTCGCCCAAGATAGCACTATAAAAATTTCCTCCAATGTGCCCAAGCCACTTGACAAAGCAATAAAAGCATCAGCACGTTTAATCATTTCTACCAATCGTTCAGACATACTTGGCACGATCAGTTCCTCTCTGTTTGATAGTTCAATAAGATTTTCCTCTGCCAAGGGTTTTGGGATGATTCCCAAAATGTGACTGCTCCCTTCCTGTACGGCATTTGAAACGATCCCCATAAGTCCAAGATTGCCTCCGCCATATACTAAGTGCATATTCCTTGCAGCTAAGACTCGACCCAATTCATGTGCTGCTTCTACGTATTGTGGTTAAGTACCAACACTAGTACCGAAAAAACACACAGATGTTTTAAACTCGTCTTCTTGAAGTGGCTTCCATTTTTTAATGTATTTCTTTCTCAACTCTAGATGCCTTCAAATGTGCAATGACGGGCTGAATTTATAGTACCTGAAAAGGGTGAGTAATAATAGCACTAATATCTTCCATAGGACGATTGTTAGCTAAACAATAAAAGAAATCGAGAAAGGTCAAAAAGTCTGGATCCTGTTTATGAAAATAAAGATAATTACAATAGGAAAGCGAATCAAAGCAAAAATTAAGGTAACAGAATTGTGTATGCAATACGCCATTCGCTTAGTATAAATTCATTAGGATGGGTCTCAAGAATCCATTCCTTACTCAGCCATCGCTAATGAATTATCTCTTATCTTTGCCAAACACCATTCTTTCTGTCTTATGCTTTGGTTGAGCTTTTCCCTACAAAAAAATAACACAAAAAATTAAAAACTCTAAAACATGTATACACAAAATATAAAAACAGAAATTACAACAAATTACATGGGTTGCCTCCCTGCTAGCGCTAAATTTTTCGTCTTCAGCTAGACGTGACTGAAATCCACCTGTCAAGGAGGTTTTAGCGTCGTTTGGATGTCCGATTAAAGACAATCCCGTGAGCGTTGCTTTTGAAGGGTCTCTTCCAATAGTAAAGTGGCAAAAAGAATTTTGTCATATTTCGTGATTGTGCCACCTTTTTTATCTGTGTTGCTCCAGTGGTTCCTGAAAAGAAAGAAATAAAATCAGGAGGTCTCGTATGGTGCTTGACTTTGAATGAAAGTTCCATTCTGTCAAGATTCTAGGTGATATCTTTGATTTGTACTCCCCAAAACAATGATGTTTCTTCTGAATGCTTTGGATCTTCAATTTGGTTTGACAATTGCTCCTCCATTTGCTCTGTTTCTTGCTCCACATTTTCTTCACAGATGTATTTTAGGATTTCCGAGTTCAGGTCTTCATCTGTCATCTGTGAAAAACATGCTCCATAAGTATCTGCCTGAGGATGTAAAGATGTTTCTGACATTAGGTCTTCATCCTCTGATACGACTGGAATGGATGGTTCAGGTAGATCTTCATCAAACATCATGGTAAAACATGCTCCAAGATCTTCATTTTGAGGATTGAAAGTTTGATCCTCCGTTGTTGGTGCAGTTGGTACAAAGAGCTCAGCTTCTTCATCAGAATCAGAATCTGAGTAATAAAACTCAAATAGAGACTTTGCTGGTTTGGGCTCCGGAACTGATACCTCTGAATCTTGATACTGCTCAGCCTCGTCCTCTATTATGATGTCATGATGAATCTCAGGATATTCGAAGGCTTCAGTATTATTTGAATTTGCTCCATGAGATATATGATTCAGGTTATCTGTTAATTGTCTAACTTGATCTGTCATCCTCTGTATAGACGCCGCTAGACTCTGAATTTGTACATCAAATTGAGGTTCCCATTCCTCGAACCAATCTTTGAGCATGTGAATCAACTGATCTTCGTCTGATGGTTCTGGTTCTTGATGAAGATCATAGATGGATGGTGGATAAGATGGAAAGTATGATGGTTCTTCATACCTTGAATGATTCTGAGATATTCCACTCTGAAAGGTATATACATTGATCGCCAAGTGGTTACCATCACATACACACATCTCCCCATTTCATTCTGATGAGCAAATGTAGTATTGCTTGATTCTGACATCCAGTGATAATGTTGGGCTGGATAACAGGCTCAGAAAAATCGGACTGTTGCTTCCAGATTTGGGGTGTATCTTCTAGTAAGGCTCTTGATCTCTCAACCTCCCAATAATGTTCCATTTTTCAATCACCTGAAAACAAAAGAAATAAATAAAAATTACAGATAAAAATAAAGAAAATTAGATACAAGTAAATTAGATAGCTTCAAAATTAATAACTTAAGAAAAATAAGTCTCCGGCAACGGCGCGCCAAAAACTTGACCGACGTAAACACACACATATTAATGCAAGCGCACGTATCGTTCAAGTAGTATAAAAATATCGTTCCCACGAGAACTTAATTCCTACTGTATTATTGTTTTGTGAATCTATTTATTTACAAATATCTAATTAAATGGAGAAGAGAATGATTGTTTGATGTGTTGGTTGAATATGGTTTTCCTTAATTAAAATAAATAAAATAAACAAAAGAAAATACTAAGAAAATGGAAAATAACAAAAGACTCAAAGACCTAGGGTTGTGAATCTTTCTAATATCTTTTAAAAGATGAAGTGATTATTTTATGTTTGTGTAATAAATCGATTTACTAACCTGGAACACTAAATTATGCAAAAGCCTCTGTCGATGGTCAGACGCAAATACCCAGTTTAACCCAATTGAACCATATGTCTATGTCAACCAAATTATCTGGATTCATTAAGTTTAAGTTCCAATTATGGCTACCCCCGCCCGACAGGTATATGTCTATCCTGTAAGGAAATCTATTAAAGGGTTATCTATCCTCACGGAAGATCGTGGGCTATTAAGTTAACGTCTAAAGGATGAAACCAAAAACATTCCTTTGTCAGTTTATTTTAGATTTACCACATCAATCTTATTAGTGATCAGACAACAAGAAGCATTAAGCTTAAGACTTAATAAGTAAACCATTTAAATTACCCACCCAAACTATAAAATAACCCCTTATAAACCGGTGATATTAGAATTTCACACAACCCCAGATAACTAACACATAACTAGGGCTAGTAAGAACTTAAAAGTAAAAGACATAAAGTAAAAATGCTGAAAAGTAATTGCGGTAAAGTAAAAGCTGAAAAGTAAATTACAATAAAATAAAATGCTAAGGTAAAATGATCAACTTTTACTATTTACTATTTAGATATCTCCCTTAATATAATATATTAACTTGTGATTATTCAACCGTCCATATAGGCGGTAACCTGATTAAGTCAAATTAAGTCCAACCAGCCATAAAGGTGGAACCAAAATAAACCTGCCATTTAGGCGGTAAGAAAATTTAATTACCAACCGACCAATCTGGCGGATATCCTTGATTAGTCAGGTTTAAACCAGATTAAAATGAATTACCAACTGGACCAATCTGGCGGTATCCTTTTTAAGTCAATATTTTAAATATTGAATATATATATTTAAGGAGATTAATAAATAGCAATAGTAAAAGATTACCTTTCACCATCGCAGGGGGACGTTAGTTACCTCTCTGGTGAATAGTAAAAACTGCAAAAAGTAAAGAAAGTAAATTACTATTATTACAGAACGTAATTAAAATTAATTACAAAACTAAAAATTAAAGGAAACTAGATAGAAAACTCCCTATTTACATAAGAGAATTCAGAGAGGAAGGTACATTTGAAACTGAAACCTCGAGCTCAATTTATAGACGTGGATGGGCCTCCAGCGTCGCGACGCCAAAGCCTTTGGCGTCGCGACGCCAGTGCTTTTTGACGTGGCATGCTGAGGTGATGACACGTGGCGAATCGGATAATGAGATAATACGACATGTGGCAAGGCGGCTAACAACTCAATTATTATGCTAACGTGGCGATGGCGACTGTCGGCACCATAGGATTGCGACACGTGGCACTTCGTGATTGGCTGATGATGATGTGGCGGTGAGGTGGCACGTTGACTCGGTCAACTGATGATGTGGACGTTGATGTGGAGTGACACGTGGCACAGCACCCGTTAGCAAAGTCAAACTTCTCTGATTCTGACATGTTGACCCGGTGCACGTTAGCATGGACCCGGTACACGTTAGGCGTCGCGACGCCATAGGCTTGAGAGTCGCGACGCGGTAAATTACCAAAATGCCATTTTTGTCCAATTTTCACTGTTTGGCCCCAAATCACCTCCAAAATGTCCTGAACTTTATTTATCTACAAAATAACACAAAACACATCAAAATATTCAAAAAACTCAAGAAACTATACAAAATATTAGGTCAAATGAGTGGGAAATAGTGATATAATTACCACTCATCACAGAGCACCTCTATTTATAGAGGTGCTCGCACCCCCTGATGCAATTTCAATTGCAATTGCAAAATTAAATCGCATGTTTGGTGGAGGATTTGATGGCAATCCACTTCGGTGGATTGCCATCACCTAATTTTATTTTTTTTGATTTGACTTTAATAATTCAGATAACGCACTTTGGATTTTCATCAATTTCGGTCTTGAAAACTTCAAAACTAGAAAAACGTGTTTACAACAAAGTTGTAGATATTTGAGTCTTATTTCATCTGGAACTGGAATTACTTCAATCTGATATCAGAGTAGAACATTATGGCCAAAATATAAAATTACGCAGGGCTGTAATTTCTGAATTTGTACACTGTTAGAACATATTCTCAAGTTTTTGGCCTCCAAAATCCAAATGTCATGTCAATTTTTCTAGTTATACATCCAAAGTATTATTTCATCTACATAAGAAATAAAAATCATAATATATATATATATATATTAAATTATTATTTAACAAATGTGTTAAATTAAGGGGATTAATGAAATTATAAGTGTAAAATGATTAGTTTCTCATTTATTAGTGTACACTTTTTAATACTCATCACAAGGCTACTGCTGCTTCTGCCTCGAAAAATAGGGCGATTCCAACTTTGGGGGTGGAGCACTTCCCAGAGAATGTGAGGGGAGGCATGGTCCATCTCCTGCCGACGATCAGTTACTTGGCCGAGCATGTAAATATCAACCAAGCCATGGCCTACGAAAGCCTCTCCCTCGAAGACATTCTTAGCAAAGCTGGTCTCTTTCAGGCAAAGGTAATTGCTGAAATTTTGCCTTTTTTTCTTTTATAACTTCAACAATAATGCTTGGTTACTGATAAGTCAGACTGGTATTTGAATGCGCAATTGGCCTACTTTTTGGTAACCAACATGAACGTGCTTGCAAGAACCCTTTAAGAGGACGGTCAGGCCCAGAGGCTCCAAAGCCAACTGACCGAGAGATAACATGAGCTGAATAGGAAGCTAAACGAGGAAAAAACTAAGATCAGGTCCTTCCACCTTGCTTCATATATCACGAAAAAGAGAGGGACAAGGCTCGGACTGAGGCCACTTCAAAGACGATGGAGTTTAAACTGCAGCAGGCCAGAGCTGTTACGGCCGAGAGAAAAATTCAAGAAAAAGAGGACGATCTCGAAAAGGCCATAAATGAGTTGAACGAGACTACGGACGGGTTGTCCAAGACCTAGGAAGAGCTGAAAAATCTAGAAGCCGACCTCTTTGATCGTCTTGAGAGCACCAAGGTGGATGCCAAGATTGAAGGACTGGAAGAGTCCATCGAGCTGATGTAATCCTCGACCCGGTTCCCCTTTCCACGGTGCCTCATGCTCAATAAGGCTCTTGATCTCTCAACCTCCCAATAATGTTCCATTTTTCAATCACCTGAAAACAAAAGAAATAAATAAAAATTACAGATAAAAATAAAGAAAATTAGATACAAGTAAATTAGATAGCTTCAAAATTAATAACTTAAGAAAAATAAGTCTCCGGCAACGGCGCCAAAAACTTGACCGACGTAAACACACACATATAATGCAAGCGCACGTATCGTTCAAGTAGTATAAAAATATCGTTCCCACGAGGACTTAATTCCTACTGTTGTTATTAATTGTTGAATCTATTTATTTACAAATATCTAATTAAATGGAGAAGAGAATGATTGTTTGATTGGTTGGTTGAATATGGTTTTCCTTAATTAAAATAAATAAAATAAACAAAAGAAAATACTAAGGAAAATAACAAAAGACTCAAAGACCTAGGGTTGTGAATCTTTCTAATATCTTTTAAAAGATGAAGTGATTATTTTATGTTTGTGTAATAAATCGATTTACTAACCTGGAACACTAAATTATGCAAAAGCCTCTGTCGATGGTCAGACGCAAATACCCAGTTTAACCCAATTGAACCATATGTCTATGTCAACCAAATTATCTGGATTCATTAAGTTTAAGTTCCAATTATGGCTACCCCCGCCCGACAGGTATATGTCTATCCTGTAAGGAATCTATTAAAGGGTTATCTATCCTCAAGGAAGATCGTGGGCTATTAAGTCTAAGGCTGAAACCAAAAATTCCTTTGTCAAGTTTATTTTAGATTTACCACATCAATCTTATTAGTGATCAGACAACAGAAGCAATTAAGCTTAAGACTTAATAAGTAAACCTTTAAATTACCCAAACTATAAAATAACCCCTTATAAACCGATGATATTAGAATTCATCACAACCCCAGATAACTAACACAAACTAGGCTAGTAAAAACTTAAAAGTAAAAGACATAAAGTAAAAATGCTGAAAAGTAATTGCAAAGAGGTAAAGTAAAAGCTGAAAAGTAAATTACAATAAAATAAAATGCTAAGGTAAAATGATCAACTTTTACTATTTACTATTTAGATATCTCCCTTAATATAATATATTAACTTGTGATTATTCAACCGTCCATATAGGCGGTAACCTGATTAAGTCAAATTAAGTCCAACCAGCCATAAAGGCGGAACCAAAATAAACCTGCCATTTAGGCGGTAAGAAAATTTAATTACCAACCGACCAATCTGGCGATATCCTTGATTAGTCAGGTTTAAACCAGATTAAAATGAATTACCAACCGACCAATCTGGCG
>SKCR01004820.1:0-26139 GCA_019454045.1 Zanthoxylum bungeanum | reverse complement strand
TTCCATGTTTATCAACTTAGTTTGGATACTAGTTGATGTACCGCAAGGCATTGTGCCTATTGGTACTTTATAAGTCTTCAAGGAAGACATACATGGAAGGCAACATACCAACGTACTAAGCTAGGCTTGTAGCGAAAAGGTATCGTTATCAATATTGTGTTGATTACGCTGAAACCTTTTACCTGTTAACACGGTAAATCCATTTGGATAATGCTTGTTAATGCTGCATGTTTCATTTATGAAATATGTCAGCTGAATTGAAAAATTGCTTTCCTGAAAAGCAAACCTTTTGGAGGATGGTTACAACATCCTATCGGTTTTTGTCGTACCAAACAAGCAACAAGGTTTGCAGGTTATTTGATCCATGTTTGGATTGAAGCAAGCATTAGGTTCTTAGAATTATCATTTTGATGTAATCATAATGTGTATGATTTAATTCAAAACAAAATATTCTTGTGTCTATAAGAGGGTTAGTGGGAGCGCACTGACAGTGGCTGTCCTTTAAAATAATGATAATATGTCATTTCTTGGAAATTATATTCCCATAATAACAATCGGTGAAAGCTTGGCTTTCGATAAAACTCTCCGAGAAATCGTACATTGAAAAATGTACGCGACCTGATGTCTCATACGCTTTGAGCATATGAAGTCACAAACAGGCCAATCCAAGTGATAGTCACTGGATTGATATTAAGAACATACTTAGTATCTTAGAGAACTAAGGATGCTATCTTAATCTGTGGAGAATTAGAACTTGAAGTGACTGGGATCACTACTGCAAGTTTCCAAACCGATAAAGACGACTAAAAGTCATAAACGGTACTATACAGTTTGAATAACGGAACAGTGAGCTGGAAATCTTCCAAGTAAGATATTGTTACCGTATAAACAACAAATGCGGGTTAATTGATGCAGCTGAGGTGGCAATTAAGCCTTCTGGGTCGATAAACAAATCTAATTAGATTAGATATAGTTCTGTTAACAGCTGAGCTAGGCGTCAGCACAGGCTAAAGAATTAATGGTCTCATCAACGATCCAGATACATACTTCGATATTCATCTGATTCGTTCGGATCATACATCGTGGCGATGTGATGATTGAATAAATCGCATCAGATGATAATCATGCAAATCCGCTGACGAAAGCATTTTCTCAGCAGTTTGAGCCAACCGTACATAGTTCGGGTGTAAGACACTCGAGTGACTGGCTATAGGCCAAGTGGGAGATTGTTGGACAATTATGACCCATAGCGTCACTATTTGTACAGATCATGGTGTTGTTGTACAAATTAAATATGTGACAAAGGAGATTGCACTCTTATCATTTGTGATTAGATCACCTAGATGTATAAATGATGAGAGGTCCTTGTGATTTGTTCCTGGAGGGAGAATGATATGAGACAGTATCAGTCCACGAAGGATAAATCATTAAATATCCCCAGTCAGAGTATTATCGAGATTGGACATCGATAAATACGTAAAAGACTAGTATTACACTTGTGCGCGTTGTGAGGGCACAATGGCATAGTTCTCATATATTTGGGTATAAGATACTCATACAAGTGTAATAGGAGGTTGTGTTTTACCGATACGAGAAACAGCTTCGCTCTGGATAGACCTCCCTCGGAATTCCATTGGTAGTATGACTATGTGTCTATGGAAGTCCGAAATCAGGGTAGGTGTATTTGGTCTTAACATTAGACTTGCACCGCTAATACTTGCGACAATCAATATACTTTGGTTGCGGTCGTCCATGGGTTTAACAGGTTCTGTGTACGCCAATGCTGGGTATATTGAGAATCGTAGTGTGTTGGGTGTGATGTCAAGACGGAAGTGTCACTCCAGTCATATGAAGATGATGTCACGTAGGATACGGTACTAGTACTCTAAAGTACTGCAGTCATCGATTATAGAGACTAGTTACCAGACATCCGACATGTGCTTCGTACGGGGCAGACACAATTTCATCCCCAGGCCTAGCACGTGATCATCCGATACTGGACAGAAATACGCAATACTATGTATACTACGCCTGATATAGATCCTTTATTCTTGTAATGATATTTCTGGAGAATTGGGTAGGCATGGCGCTTTGCTATAAGCCAACCTTGTCTTGTAAATCGGTATAAACGTAGTACGAGGTACTTACGTGTTCGGATAGTCCGACGACCGAATTTACTGCCAACATATCCGGGGATCTCATAGGTCGCTTCCCAAAGATTCACCGATGACGTATGACTCGCACTCTAAATTAATCTGGGATTAATTAGAAGAGAGAGAAAATTAAACTGGGATTAATTGCAGAGATATTTTATCTGGGATAAAATATCATTTAAAGAGATGTAACGATTAATTTGAATTAATCGATTAATTAATATATTCGATATATTAAACGAAATTGGATTTCGACGCGGAATTAAAATTAGATTTTAATTCGGACGAACGAACCAATTTAGAATTAATTCGTTAGGGACGTGAATAGTGATTTCGCTAGGCGTAATCATTTAATTACGACGCAACGGAAAATTCGTTAATTTGGAATTAGCGAACCCGAGCCCGGGATTGTTTGCGAGCGCATTCGCATTTTGAATTCGAGTGCGGCACGCAAGTCAAATCATTAGTCACATCAAGCGTCAAATCACATGTCACTTTGAGTGATGTGACAATTGATTGATTGATGTGATTGATTGATGGTAGTTGTTGGAGCTGTTGGAAAGCTTTACCATTTGACTTTTTGGAAGCCAAAAAGTGGTAAATCACTTATTTATTTTTGGAAAATATATAAGTGTATGATATACACTTTTCCAACTAATTCAACACAACTTTCTCTCCTCCTCTATTCTCTCATTTACACGCCCATGGAGGGCTGTTTCTGCTTCTGGTTTTGGCAGCCACTGCCAAGAATCAAGAAGAAAAGGGAAGCTTAGAGTCGCGATTTTGTGACAAAATCGGGAGTGCTAGCACACTACGAAGTCATGCGAATGTGATAGGGAAGTCCACCCATGAGCTGGGAATCGTTTGACGAAGTTTGGAGCTCAAATCTTGGAGGCAAATGGGCGAAACCAGTGAGCTGCACACAGCCACTGCCGTGAGCTTCACGGTGAGCAGATTTCAGTTTTGTTCGTCTCCCCGTCGATTAACCGATCGATGTGAGTATTCCGCAACTTCGTTGATTTGTATTCACACATATTTCATGCTTGTTTATGATCTTGGGACCGTAATAGAAACCAACAATATCACCATTTGTTTAATCTGTAAACTCTTTGTTGTGGCTTACACTCATTTTTTATTCCAATTTCGGGACGAAATTCTCTTGAGAGGTGGAGGATGTAATAACCCAAATATTATATAACGGTTGTTGTATTTTCCCTAAAAAGTCTCGGTCAAATGGGTAAAATGGTAAAAATTTTGAATTTTCAAATTGGACTCAAATGATAAAACTTTAAAATTTTTAGGGACATTTCTGATAGAATCTTAGACTTTGGGGTTAATTTTGTGATTGACTGAAATTTATGGGCATGATTGATAATCTTCCCTTGAGGCACCACATATCCCAATGGGGGACTGCCACGTGGCGTATCTTTTTGCCTTTAAAAAGAAACAATTTTCCCTTTTTTTTCGGACAACATCTCTCTCTCTCTTATTTCAAATTTCTCTACTAGAAGAAATTACAGTTTTAACGACGAAATTTAGCGACAGAATATTCTGTTTTCAAAATTTAACGACGGAATTGAGACGAAATTAAAACGGATAATGAAATCAGGGACGGAATTTAGTGACAAAAAAAGTTTCATCTCTAAATTAGAGACGGAAACAAACTTTCGTCGCTAATTAGAAACGAATTATTATCCTGTCGCTAATTTCATCTAGAAACAGAATTTTTTTCATCGCTATTACATCGCTAATTAGAAACGGGATTATTTCGTCACTAAATAGAAACAAAATCTTTATTTCGTCGCTAATTTTAAATTTTCATTTTTATTTTAATTTAATTTCTAATTTCTAAAACTATTGGTAATTAGAAATAGGAATTTTTCCTTCGCTAATTAGAAACGGAAGTAAAATTCCGTCGCTAATTAGAAACGGAACTAAAAATCCGTCGCTAAATAGATACAGAATCTTTATTCCGTCGCTACTTTTAAATTTTCATTTTTATTTTAATTTTAATTTTAATTGGTAATTAGAAACGGAATTTTTCCGTCGCTAATTAAAAACGGAATTATACTTCCGTAGCTAATTTTAAATTTTCAATCCCCCCAAAAATTTAATCCTTTCGGCGCAACTTTTTTTTTTAAAATAGAGACGGATTTTCCGTCGCTAATTAGAAATAGAATTTTACATTCCGTAGCTAACACGCTTCCATCATCTTCTACATTTCAAATTCTTTGATCATAATTCACTAGAATTCTGGATTCCTATAAATTTAAAATATTTTTCGATATGTAAATTAAAATCATCAAAAGCATAGTACTCTTAAATAACATCATGTATTTTTCCCATAAAAAAGGGGTAAATTGTAGACGCTAGCGCGACGAAAGAGAGCAGCAGTACTACATTTTTTTCTGGGATTATGAGCATTCATCGACTAAAATACACAATACAAAGTGTGGAAACTAAAAATGCCTCCAAAAATTTTTCATGAATTTTAATTTTAAAATTTTAAATCCCAAAAAAATTCAATCCTTTCGGTGATATTTTTTTTAAAAAAATTGAGACGGATTTTCCGTCGCTAATTAGAAACGGAATTATAATTTCGTAGCTAATTAGAAAAAGAATTAAAACTCCGTAGCTAATTTTAAAATTTTAAAACCCCACAAAAATTTAATCCTTTCGGCTCCACTTTTGTTTTTTTTTTTAAAATAGAGACGGATTTACCGTCATTAATTAGAAACGGAATGAAAATTCCGTCGCCCATTAGAAATGAAATTAAAATTCCGTAGCTAATTAGATACGGAATTAAAATTCCGTAGCTAATTTTAAAATTTTCAATCCCCCCAAAAATTTAATCCTTTCGGCGCCACTTTTTTTTTAAAAAAATAGAGACGGATTTTTCGTCGTTAATTAGAAACGGAATTAAAATTCTCGCTTCTCTTATCTTTTCCTCTATATATACACCACAATCTTTTTAACTCTCAACTCTAATACATCATCCAAAGTTTTCCTACTCAACTCCATATACCATCAAATTTTTATTTTCCTACTCAATTCATATACCATCAAATTTTTTCATGCCTCAACTCTCATTATCAATCTCTCATTTTTCTTATCTCCACTTTTAAAATTTCCTAAGAAACAAACACTAATATTTTTTTTTTTGGTTTAAAGTGGCGTAAATGGATGTTGGTGTGTCGAAGCTTGCGGTAGACATTACGGTGTCTTGTGAAATTGAAGATTTATATATAACATTAAAAAATTCAATTTTTTAAAATTTTCTACCATTCAAAAATTTTAAAATTTTCCCTTATCTAAAATTTAAGAATTTATTCTCTCTATAATTTATAAATTTCTCACATCTATATAAATATAAAATTTCACACCTCTCTAAAATTTTAAAATTTGTTCCTTTCAAAAATTTTAAAAGTTTCATGCATCTTTAAAATTTTAAAAATTTCCCGCCTCTCTAAAATTTTAAAATTTTCATTTTTATTTTTTTTTAACTATATAGCTATGGAATAGCTACAGAAATTCCATCTCTAATTAGCAACAGAATCTTTATTCCGTCACTAAATAGTGACAAAAAATTTCGTTTCTAATTAGAGACGGAAATACTTTCATCGCTAAATAGAAACAGAATTTAAATAGCGACGGAAATTATTACGTCTCTAAATAGAAAAGGAATTTTTCGTTACTATTAGCGACAGAATAATTTCCGTCGCTAATTAGAAACAGAATTTTCGTCGCTATATAGAGACAGAATAAAATTCCGTAACTAATTTTAGCGACGGATGAAATATTTTCGTCGCTATTTTTTTTGCGACCAACAAAATAGAGACGGAATTTTTCCGTTGCTATTCTGTTGCTAGTGGTCAGTTAGCTACGGATTAGTTACGGATTTTTCCGTCGCTATTTGACAGTTTTCTTGTAGTGCTCTCTCTCTCTCTTCTCTTCTCTTCTCTGTAAGCTTCTGCCACCGTTAATGCCGGCCAGTCCACGCCACGCGCGCCACCACTGTGAAGCTCTCGACGTCAGCTTTCCAATGGCAGTGGTGGTGAAGCAAATGGAGCTGCCATGAGAGAGATATAACTGGTTGAAATTCGATATTTTTCCACTGTTTTCCTCCATACGGGCCACCATTGCTCCTCCATTGTTATTACCCCGGGCGAGTGACGCTTTCCCTGACCATTTCTGATCTAATGCCACTGGTCTCATCCCAATCTGACACCATTTGAGAGATTTACCTTTTCCGGATTTTGGTAGTTCGATTTTTATATCGGAGTTCAAAATCTGATTGTTGGATCGATGATCCCGAGACATCAGAATATTTCCCTTGACAATACGAGCGTTTTGGTATACATATTCATCGTTGGAAGTCTCCGATTTCTGGGTTCAATTTTCAAAGCGGGATTCGTGTGTCTCAAGAGCGTGCAATTGAATTTCAGGACAAGATGTCATTAGTTTTCTGCTTAACAGATACATCTGAACCCATCGAGTAAATTTGTCGAGATAGACTTTGCATTTTGGGCATTTGGTTGAGGTAGGGATTGTTGGGGATGGTGCTCAAAGCGCCAATTCCCGTTTGTATTTCCTTGAAAATACTTATGTAAAACGTTTTATTTTAAATAATATAAGCAGTTTTTGTAATATAATATATCTTTTAATATGGTAAGGACGTAATAGACCTTAGGATGACTAGTCATGATACTGTTGCAAAAGCGTCACAACTGACATTGAGTTGTATCATGACGTTGTAATTCTCAGACAGTTCCTAGTCAAGGTTTACAATACTTGGTCAGTAAAGTAAACCCGTTGAGACCGGTACATGTCGTATACTGGAATATATGATTCCAATGGTTTCTCAATGAACCATAAGTCTTTGAGTCTAGTATAGACGTGTAGATGTTTATAGCGGATAAACACTGAACGACTCACCGAAGATTCTTAATGGATGGTACACCAACGTCAATAAGAATCTTCTCGGGTTGAGTAGCATTTGTGATTCTTCGACTTGAGATGCCACTGTGGGCACATGAGACATCTTCTACACTTAGATGGCAGTCACGTCACCGATCTATTAAGATCAAACCTTCGACTGTTCGTTTGGTGTAGATAGATCCTCAGGGTGTCCTGTGTATCGAGATATGATCCGTCAATTCTGTGTACAGAGCATAGGTAGTCCATATATGATTAGCAATCAGATAAAAATCATGGTCCCGTGGTACATTTTAGAAGTCAATTCTAAATGTTCTTTTTGAGATTGCTAATAGAGACGTCGACGGGATAGTCCCTATAAAGATTTGACGTTTACATCTATATCTCTGTGATATATCCGGATACATGTGACGGAGGAATTATACATTTTCCATGACCTCGACCTGTATGATTCAGCGAGATTATCTGTGGTCGTCATAATTTACGGGTGGGTAAATTATGGACACGAAATTGGATTTTGTGACGGATAAGCCTGAATTTAGAGAGTCTCACTAATGAAATATACTCGTAGAGTACTAGGGCAACATTTATAAATAATATTGATTATTTATAAGTCGTTTAAAAGTTAAACGCAAAAGTTCATGTGTAGGGACCCAATAGTCATTTCTTAATTTTTGTGTATTTGCATTTACTGATAGATTTTATCAAATACACATTAATTAATTGTCAAATTGAGATATTCGACTAATATCATAAATATATATGTATTTGAATATTTAATGTAAATATAGTACATATATTTAATATATTTGTATTTAAATAATTATTTAATTGTTAAATAATTAAATTAATTAGAAATACAAATATCCTAAGTTGTGATAATTGTTGAGATGAATTAAAGATGCTTTACTTGACTGGTTGAATAAGCCTTAAATGGTTTAATGATAAAGTTAACAAGTTGATAAGCATTTAAGTGAAATGAAAACAAAATATCTAGATATTACTTATGCTAAAATTCGGCCAAGGCCTAATGGGAGAGGTATATATTGTTTGTTTCATTTTTTAGGGTTTCATAAGTTCTAATACACTAAAATAACACAAAAGAAGTTGAGAGCATGCTTGAAGGCCAAAAAGAAAAAGTCTTGGAAAATCTTATTTTTGTAAGTATTTTCTTTAAGTCTTCAACATGGGAATTGTTTCTAACATGGTTGGTATCATTTTGTGTTGCTTGGATCTTCTCTCTTCTCTTATGGTTTGTGTTTACTTGTTTGAGAACTTGGATGAAAGATTGATGCATGTAAGTAAGCTTAAACTTGTTTTAAAAGCTTACTTTTGATTCTTTAGAAATCAAAGTTGTCATTCTAGAGTTATTAAGCCACTCCTTGGTGACCTAGAATTGTTCTAGAGTTATTTCAAAGTGGTGAGGCTTGTTTGGTGAAGTATTGAATGGATTAAAGTGTTGGATTTTAATGATTTGGTTAAATTGGACAATTTGGTAAAATTGAAAAATTAGGGTTCATAAACCACTCCAAATTTGGGATGTTTCATAGCTGTTATGTATTATGGTATGAATATGATGCATGTAAAATTTTAGGTTATACATTAGATGTGTTGAAAAATATTTTAGAAATGATTTAGAATCATCCAAAATTATATTTGATAATTTTTGAGCTAAAATAATCAATTTATAAAGTTTTGGGGCAATTCTGTAATTACCAAGAAATTTGATTTCTTGTGTAATTTTTCAGAATTTGATAATTGGATAATTAAATGAATAAGTTTATTTAATTGATCCAAGAAAAATTTTGAAATCGGAAAATTTTGATTTTCCACTATTCCGCTGCGTTACTGGATTTCCGCCATAAAACCCTTACAAAATGGTATCAGAGCGAGTCTGATTCTGGACACCCTAATATGATTATGCCTTTTAAATTCAATGTTTAATTTATTCTTTACTTGTTACATGCATGTATTTATTTAATTTGATTAAATAAATTAAAATGAATCTTTTGCGGAAAATCCCCAATTAATAAGGTTTAATGTTAATTATGTATTTGATTCATATTGCATGGTCCGTCTTGTCAATACGGTTTTTGAATATTTTTCTGTGACTACATCTGAGACCGTGCCTCTGCTGTGATGATGTAACCGATAGAAATTTATTTATACCGGGTGTATATCATATACTAGATAAATTCAAGCGAAAATGGAATCTTGAACGTGCCCAAGCTGTCAGGGTTACGCAAGTAGCTTGAGTTTATCATTAATGAGTTTAACCTTGGTACGTCTCCTTGTGAACGTGCCCAAGCTGTCACAACGAGAAACAACCAGGACCGGGAACCTAGGAGTCACTATTTAGTGATTGACAAATGAGTTGTCTACCTGATGAATATACGTAGGCGAGACCGTGCCTATGTTGTGAGCTGACATATATTCACGGGATCCACTTTTCACTATTTGTATTTAATTTAATTATTAAATCTTTGTATTCTGTTTGGGGATTACAGTATTGCATGATTTAGTGGGAGGGGCATTTTTAGATTAAGAATCCATGATCTAGTTAAAGCTTTTGATATTATATTAAGCTTATTTATAATCTGCTAACCATTTTTCGTAATCTATATGATAGATTTACGATGGCGGCACCTTCTACTAATCAATTTACGCGTATGTTGGATGCGAACAAACTTAAAGGCGCTGAGAACTTCACCGATTGGGACTTGGATTTGAGGATCGTCCTCGATTCCGAGAAGTTGGGATATGTCCTTGAGGGTCTGTTACCCCTTGTTGTGGCAGAAGACGCTACACACGGAGGAACTCCAAGTTTTCCAAGCTTAGAAGATGATGATTTAATGTTAAATCATACATCCTAAGTTCACTGTCTTCGGGACTCAAGAAATAATACTATGGCATGTCAAATGCGTATAGTATGATGTCGCGATTATGAGAATCGTTTGAGAACCAAGAACAAGTTGTTGTTCATAAGGTCGCAATGGAACTGTTCCATGCGCGATTGGATGAGGGGCAAGCTGTGAGCTCGCATGTTCTTCAAATGATCGATTTGATCGATCAACTGAGGCAACATAATCTCCCTCTGAATGACATTCTTGGTAGGAGTGTCATTATTGGTTCACTCTCAGCTTCATATCGCCAATTTGTGATGTACTTCAACATGAATGGGATTATCTATACCTACCATGAGCTGTATAGGATGTTGCTCACGGCGGAAGAGGACCTCAAGAAGAGAGTACCGACTCGCCCTCCGAGACCTACTTCACTTTCTACTTCTTCCCAGACTTGGTCAAATGGAAAGAAGAAGAAATGGAAGAAAAAGAAGGGTTTCGGTCCTCAACCACATGCAAAGATAGCAAAGCCCAATAGGGCTTCTGAAGACAAATTTCATCACTGCAAGCCAAAGATATATCAATAATTGGAAAAATAAATGTACCTGATGTAGATGTTTTCTCCCTCCTCAGCTGGATTTTAGATTCTGCTTGTTCTGTTCACATTTGTAATTCGTTGCAGGTGCTGAAGAAAGTAGGAAACTGAAGCCTGGAGAGATGCAGTTGCGATTTGGGAATGGAGACTCTCTGGATGCAGTTGCATTGGGAGTATGCGAGATCTCATTGTCGAATGAGACACTTTTGTTATATGACTGTTATTTTGTACCTAAATGTGTAGCTAATATTATATTTCTTTTTGTATTGGATACATAATGTTATCGTATTAATATTAAGAACTGTTCTTTGTATTTATATGATAAACGTAATATTCATATCCTTTGTTGTCCAAACCAGCATGGTCATTACACATTGCAAACTTCTAAAGATATTTTAAATACTGGAGTTAAAAAACGTAGTTTACCTGTTATTAATAATACTGAACTTTGGCATATGCGGCTAGGTCATATAGGCGTTAAACGCCTTACCCAATTGGTTAGGAATGGTTTGATACCAGATCTCACCATTGAATCCTATCCAACTTGTGAATCATGTATTCAGGGTAAGATGACCAAAGCCCTATTTTCTGGTGTTGGACACCGCGCCACTAACTTACTGGAACTCGTACATTCTGATGTATGTGGTCCACTAATTCAAACTGCTCACAGTGGTTATTCGTACTTCATTACCTTTACCGATAATCTTTCTCGGTACAGATATGTCTATTTGATGCGACATAAATCAGAAACCTTTGAAAAGTTCAAAGAGTTCCGAAATGAAGTAGAAAAACAAACTGGTCAATATATTAAATGCCTTCGATCTGATCGAGGCAGAGAATATATGAGTGGTGCGTTCATTGATTATATGAAAGAGAATGGGATTCTCGCTCAATATACTCATTCAGGTACTCCACAGCACAATGGAGTGTCTGAGAGGAGAAATCAGACTTTATTGGATATGGTCCGATCAATTTTGAGTTTCACATATTTGTCCTATTTCTTATGGGGCTACTCTCTTTTAATATCTGCACATCTTTTGAATAGGATTCCTTCAAAATATGTTCCTACAACTCTGTATGAGATATGGACCGGTAGAAGACCAAATCTTAGTTATATTAAGGTTTGGGGTTGTCCTGCCTATGTCAGGGTAACTCAGCAGGATAAGCTTTCGCCTCGAGGGCAAAAGTTTAGGTTTGTTGGATATCCTTCGGAAACGAGGGGATATCTGTTCTATGATACCGAGCATCGAAATGTGTTCGTAGCTCACTTCGCAAGATTTCTAGAAGTAGAATTCTTCTCAAAAGGTGGTAATCATAGACAGGTTGAACTTGATGAAGTCTAACCTGAAAACAACGAACCAACGGAAGAACCTGAAGTTCAAGTAGATGAAGGACCTTCAACACACACACACTCTGTAGGTCACAAAGGGAATCTAGACCTCCTGAACGCTTGTATTTGATACAAGAAAAGAGTCTAGATGTTCTTTTAGTTGAAGAGACTAATCCTTTCACCTATAGAGAATCGATGTTGGACATCGACTCCATGAAATGGCAAAGTGCCATGAAATCCGAGTTAGACTCAATGCATGAGAATCAAGTTTGGGACTTGGTTCCACCTCCCGAAGGAATTGTTCCTATCGGTTGTAAATGGATTTACAAAATGAAGCGCGGGCCTGACGGTAAGGTTGAAACTTACAAGCCCGACTAGTAGCAAAATGTTACACACAGTGACCTGGCGTCGACTACGATGAAACATTTTCACCAGTAGCCATGCTTAAGTCTATTAGGATTTTGCTTTCTACAGATGCGTATCATGACTACGAGATTTGGAAAATGGATGTCAAAATGGCTTTTCTAAATGGATTTCTTGATGAAGAAATCTATATGGAACAGTCAGAAGGTTTTGCGTCCAGAAAAAACTCAGGTATGGTATATAAGCTTAAGAAGTCCATTTATGGACTTAAACAAGCTTCACGAAGTTGAAATCTTCGATTCAAAGAGATTATTAGATCGTCTGGTTTTCTCAAGAATTTGGAAGAATCATGTGTGTATTAGAAGGCTAGTGGGAGCATAGTCGTATTTTTAGTCCTCTATGTTGATGACATCCTAATCATTGGGAATGATATAGGAATGTCAAAGCATATCTCTGTAAGAATTTCTCCATGAAGGATCTGGGAGAAGTTTTTTATGTTTTAGGGATAAAACTCTATAGAGATAGACAAATGCACCTGATTGGGTTATCCCAATCAACTTACATAGATAAGATCTTGGAACGGTATAATTTTGGTAACTGCAAGACATCAAACATACCGTTCAGACATGGGATTCATCTTTCGAAAAAGATGAGTCCACAAACAGAAGATGAGAAAGTTAGAATGTCTAACCAACCTTATGTTTTGTGTTTGGGTAGCATAATGTATGTCATGTTATGTACAAGACCTGATATCAGTTTCGCGATTAGCGTAACCAGTCGATATCAGTCCAGTCCAGGAAATGACCATTGGATGGCCATTAAACATATCCTGAAGTATCTTAAAGGTACTAAGGATAACTTAATAATTTATGGAGGAAGTGAACTACAAGTTAACGGGTATACGGATTCCGACTTCCAATCGGATCCCAATCATAGAAAGTCTATATCTGGATTCGTCTTTACCCTTAACGGAGGTGTAGTTTGCTGAAAGAGTTCAAAACATGGATCTACAACAGATTCCACCACTGAGGCAGAATACATTGCAGCTTCTAAAGCTGCAAAGAAAGCTGTTTGGTTTATGAACTTTATCACAGAATTGGGAGTTGTCCCAAGTATCGAGAATGTGATTTCGTTATACTGTGATAATACTGGAGCCATTGTGCAAGCAAATGAACCGAGTGAAGATAATGTAGCAGACCCGCTGACGAAGGCCATATCTCTGAAGTTGTTTGATAAACATGTGGAGTCGATGGGTATTAGATACAATCGATATTGGCATTAGAGCAAGTGGGATTTTTTGTTGAGGTTAGTGCTTAGAAAGCCAATTCTCGTTTGTATTTCCTTGAAAATACTTATGTAAAACATTTTATTTTGAATAATACAAGCAGTTTCTGGAATATTATATATCTTTTAATATGGTAAAGACGTAATAGACCTTATGATAACTAGTCATGATACTGTTGCAAAAGCATCGCAACTGACATTGAGTTGTATCATGACGTTGTCATTCTCAGACAGTTCATGGTCAAAGATTACACTACTTGGTCAGTAAAGTAAACCCGTTGAGACCGGTACATGTCGTATACTGGAATATATGATTCAAATGGTTTCTCAATGAACCATAAGTCTTGGAGACTAGTATAGATGTGTAGGTGTTTATAGCGGATAAACACTGAACGACTCAACGAATATTCTTAATGGATAGTACACCAACGTCAATGAGAATCTTCTCGGGTTGAGTAGCATTTGTGATTCTTCGACTTGAGATGCAACTGTGGGCACATGAGACATCTTCTACACTTAGATGACAGTCACGTCACCGATCTATTAAGATCAAACCTCAGCATGTTCTTTGGGTGTAGATAGATCCTCAAGGTGTCTTGTGTGTATCGAGATAGGATCCGTCAGTTCTGTGTACAGAGCAGAGGTAGTCCATATATGATTAGCAATCAGATAAAAACCATGGGCTCGTGGTACATTTTAGAAGTCAATTCTGAATGTTCTTTTTGAGATTACTAATAGAGACGTCGACGAGATAGTCCCTATAGAGATTTGACGTTAACATCTATATCTCTGGGATATATTCGGATACCTGTGACGGAGGAATTATATATTTGCCATGACCTCGACCTGTATGATTTAGCGAGATTATCTGTGGTCGTCATAATTTACGAGTGGGTAAATTATGGATACGAAATTGGATTTTTTGACTTAGAAGTCTGAATCTAGGGAGTCTCACTAATGAAATATACTTGTAAAGTACTAGGGCAATATTTATAAATAATATTGATTATTTATAAGTCGTTTAAAGGTTAAACGCAAAAGTACATGTGTAGGGACCCAATAGTCATTTCTTAATTTTTTTGTATTTACATTTAATGATAGATTTTATCAAATACACATTAATTAATTGTCAAATTGAGATATTTGACTAATATCATAAATATATATATGTATTTGAATATTTAATGTAAATATAATATATATATTTAATATATTTGTATTTAAATAATTATTTAATTTTTAAATAATTAAATTAATTAAAAATACAAATATCCTAAGTTGTAATAATTATTGAGATGACTTAAAGATGCTTTACTTGACTTGTTGAATAAGTTTTAAATGGTTTAATGATAAAGTTAACAAAGATGATAAAGCATTTAAGTGAAATGAAAACAAAATATCTAAATATTACTTATGCCAAAATTTGGCCAAGGCCTAATGGGAGAGGTATATATTGTTTGTTTCATTTTTTAGGGTTTCATAAGTTCTAATACACTAAAAATAACACAAAATAAGTTGAGAGCAAGCTTGAAGGCCAAAAAGAAAAAGTCTTGGAAAATCTTGTTTTTGAAAGTATTTTCTTTAAGTCTTCAACATGGAAATTGTTTCTAACATGCTTGGCATCATTTTGTGTTGCTTGGATGTTCCCTCTTCTCTTATGGTTTGTGTTTATTTGTTTGAAAACTTGGATTTAAAGATTGATGTATGTAAGTAAGCTTAAACTTGTTTTAAAAGCTTACTTTTGATTCTTTAGAAATCAAAGCTGCCATTCTAGAGTTAGTAAGCCACTCCTTGGTGACCTAGAATTGTTCTAGAGTTATTTCAAAGTGGTGAGGCTTGTTTGGTGAAGTATTGAATGGATTAAAGTGTTGGATTTTAAAGATTTGGTTAAATTGGACAATTTGGTAAAATTTAAAAATTAGGGTTCATAACCCACTCCAAATTTGGGGCTTTTCATATATGTGATGTATTATGGTATGACTATGATGCATGCAAAATTTTAGGTTGATTGGATTTGATCTTAAAATGGACCAAATTGCAATTAATTGAAATTTTGGGGTAGTCACGACAATTACTCAAAAATTGGGGATTTGTGTGAAACTGATTTTGATTCATTAGATGTGTTGAAAAATATTTTAGAAATGATTTAGAATCATCCAAAATTATATTTGATAATTTTTGGGCTAAAATAATCAATTTACAAAATTTTGGGGAAATTCGGTAATACCAAGAAATTTGATCTCTTGTGTAATTTTTCAGAATTTGATAATTGGATAATTAAATAAATAAGTTTATTTAATTGATCCAAGAAAAAGTTTGAAATCGGAAAATTTTGATTTTCCACTATTCCGCTGCGTTACTGGATTTCCGCCATAAAACTCTTACAGGGATTTCATACCTTAATTTTGGTTTTAATTATATCTATTCATATCATTATGATTTGCCTATAAAATAATATGAAATATGTTTTAAGCATTAGCCAAGATTTATGAAACTGTGAAATGACGTGTTGGGGGATATGACGCGACCATGATGAGTTATTATTTTGTTTTATCAATATAAATATCTTCATGGTAGTATGAATTTAAATGTATCAGACTTGGATCAATAAAAATATAAAAATTGGTATATGTGGATCCCCGTTGTGGCGTACATCTTGGTTATTATCTAGCTCGTTGTGGCATTTGTTTGTGTGGAGCCCCATTTTGGCCCACCCTATAGACCTAGTTGGACCGTTGCGGCAACTGTTACGTGGCCCCGAGTGGCGCTATTTGGAAGGTGATTATGCATCCCTGGGTGAGAGTCTCGAACCTGCGTAGGTTTTGTTTATTGTTGCCTCGTTGTGGCATTTGATCATGATAAGTCCTTCGCGGTATATGATCATGTTTGTTATGTGGCCCCACGTGGCACATTGCTTGTTTACAGCTCCAGTGTTGGGAGTCTGGTTACGCGGCCCTGTATGGCACTTCACTCTCACCTTTTTATTTAAACCGATTTCATTTCACAAATATAAAGACATCATAAATTAATAAAAATACTGAGTTCTATGACAATTCGAAAGACATGGCTTTTACGAATAACCAATGTCTTTCGAAATATTTATAACATCAGTTATTAAATGATCTAAAAAGAACAAAGCATTAACAACACTTGAATAGAAAACACTTTTGAAACCGATGTCTAAACTAATAGACATCGTTTAAAAACCGACTTTTTATGCCTTATTGCAGTAGTGATATTTTATTATATTGATATAAATGTATTTCATAGCCGCTACATTGTTGGGAATATGTGTATATATATATTTGTATATCTTACTAACCATGCAGGACTTTGGGAAAAACTAATCAAGGTAAGTTATTAAATCTCTACTGATCGTGTGGCTTTGCTCACCCCTTCTTTAACACTTTCAGCAGGAGATTTAGGTGATCGAGATCTCGAGGAGTAGCTTCGACGCCGCGTGTTTCTGAGTTGTGTAGAGTGGGATCCCTCACAACTCATTATTGCTAGGTATTTCGTCGGGATTCTTGGGTCATGCATGGATCATTATGTATTAGTCTATTTAGTTATGATATGTTGTGTACGTTTTATAGACCTTTGTTTTTAACGTTAAAATTTCGTATGGGTGATCACATTTGTTGTGGGAACTTTTATTATTCAATTTAAACTTATATTTTCATTTCTTTTTATAAATTTTGTCATTTTATAAGTCCCCGAGGCACGTGTTTAACTTTGACTATTTTGTTTGAAAATTGAATTTGAAACAATTACATAATTGTCATTGACCTCGGTTTTCGGTCGTGACATGCTTTGATTCAAAGATATATATGCTTAACAATATATATATATAGAGAGTTCACAAACATTTGAATTTATAGGGAAATTATCTACATTTTGATTAAGTGAAAAAAAATTGAAAAATTGAATTTTTTAAATTAATCGAGTGAAGTCGAATCGTTCAGTAATCTAATTCGAGTTGAGCTCAAGCCTGACATTTTCTTAATGCGTCGAATTTGAACAATACATGTAAAACTCAATTCAAGCACAAGACGAACTTGAACTCATATAAATACTTATGTCGAGCTGAGTCAAGCACTACTAACACCACCTATCTTACGATTGTCAACGACTCTATTAGATGTCGCGGCCGTCGCCGCCAATTTAGTAGATGAGACAGACGTGTGAGAGAGCTGAGGGAGTTTGAAAATTAGAGTTTTTAAGAAAATGAAGATATTTTGGGAACTAAATGGTGTATTTGGCTAATAAAATAATAAATTGGTGTGTGGGGTCATTTTTGTGATTTACAAAAATTATTAGGTCATTTGTATTTTTTATGAAAAAAATATATGAAACATTGATTGATGTAAAAGAATGTCTGCAACATTTTCACTAGATTTGGGGCATAATAAAAGAACATATATCACTGCCAAAATCTAAAGCTAGGCTCTACATTACATGAAGCAAATTCCAGAAATAGTAGCTGAAATGTTTGCAGGTGAGTGTTTAAATTTTCAGATTCTAGCTTTAACTTAAAAGGGCTTCATATCAATCTTCTCTATGAAGCATGCATTAATCCTGGTCACCATTTCTTCTCTTTCACCTGTAGTACTGAACAAGAACAAGAAGCAAAGCATGGAGAGGGCAAATCTGATAATGGGCAGCAACAAGAAAGTGAAAGACTCTGAAGCTTCTGAACATGCATGCGGGTTAATGGTATGGCCTCAGAAAAAATATAACTGTAGCTTTTGCAAGAGAGAGTTTAGGTCAGCTCAAGCTCTTGGTGGTCATATGAATGTTCATAGAAGAGATAGAGCCAGGCTTAGAACGTTTTCTCCACCTCTTCCTGAATATCCAAACCCTAACCCTAGTTTTGCGTCTAGTTCATCATCATTATCATTTCCAGCAGCTTATTACAAGCCAAGTCTAATAAACTCTTTGCCTTCACCATCCTCATCAGCTTTTAAGCCTTTTACAAATGAAGAAAAGAAAAGATTACTTGAATGTCCTCGAGAGAATGCCTTGACTCTTACTCCATCCGGGGGTTTAAGGAAGAAGAAGAAGAACATGAGAGTTGCAGTATGTGAGATCCATGAGGTTTTGAAAAAGAAAGAGGACCAATTTGCAATCAGCTTGGACTTGGAGATGGGGTTGAAAGGTACAAACGAGGCTGTAGATTTGGAGCTTCGTCTTGGATATCATTAGGTGCAATTAGTTTTCATCAACATTCTATATGGTGTGTTAATCAAAATTTGGCCTTTTGAATTTAGCTTTTCTTGCAACATTAATGTATTGTTTAATTTAAGCTCAATTAACATTCATGCTGCGGCTTAATTAGAATGATATGATCTCTTGCTACACGAGGTCATTAATTTCTTTATTTTCTACTGATTTTTATTGTTAATTTGTGTATGTTAATTTTCATGAAAGTTTTTTTTTTTTTTTAAATATTATTTTATTATAATGAAAAAGAGGATGGAAACGTCCTTATTGTATTTATAGAGATTAATTTTCGCTTGGTGAATCATATTATTGATTACTAGGTTTGAAGAAAATGAGATTAAGGTCCGATAGCATATAGAACTATACGCCCGACAGCTGTTAATATAACCAACCTCGCTAATAATTACATGAATTCTTTATCCACTTATGTTATGAGGAGTTGAATCCAAGACATAATATATGGAGTAGGGGTATGTTAATTAAATGAGCTAACACTTGTTGTCAATTTTCATGAAAGTTGTTACTGATAATCAGCTTGATCTTGAATTTTCATGTCTATAAAGCTGTGATTGTGATTAACGTGTGGGAGGGACTGTCTTTGTTAATTAGGTTAACTGTAACAAGAAAGATCATAAAGTTGTTGAGGTATCATCACTTAATCACTAGTCACTATCCTTTGTTTACATGAACATGATTAATTATATATGATGGCCATGTTCTCTCTTGTGAATCTCTAGACGGAAATTATACTTCGATGCAGCCATAAAGGCCACATTATTTATACTACCAAGTAATTAGGTCAACAATAGCTAGCATCATGCTTAATTATATCTTCCGGTAAGTAATTATGACACAGCATCCAAAAACTCAATAAGGTGTTGATCTAATATTCAGATGGAAGAATTCTTGAATTTCGATCAGAATTCAAGATCTTATTTCGTTCGGTACAAAAAATCGGACTGCGATTTGAGATAACTTTTCATCCTAAATCCTAATTTTTTTCCTAACAATTGAAATTCGATAAGATTTTCATCCCAATTCAAAAATCGGCATGGGTTCTTCCCAAATCCATATCGAGACGTGATCGAGATTGGAAAATGCTGGCCGGCAACTAGCCATCTCTATTCACTACCAAATTATAAGATCAGATAGAATAGGAATTACATCACCTATGAGGCTCTACTAACTACTAAGCATGGGGACTTATTTAGCTTCTCGTTTCTAAAGACATGATGGGCCTAAGATCATAGGAGGTAAAGTACATTTGTTCTCAGGTGAGTACATTTAACTTAAATGCTTCATTTGATCAAGTTGTCAAGTTACAGATGGAGATTTGATGAACTTTGCTTTAACTGGAATTAACAGTACCCCCTTGAAAAGTCCAATATGATTCCAAACTGGTGTGTGTCAAATGGGATATTTATGTTTCTCAAAATCCATGAACATGTCTTGAGTCTGAGACTTTGCATGTTCCCCACAATGTCTGGTGCCAGTAATATGATGACTTTAATTGAATTTCCTTGTAAAGAAACAGATACATATACTTTGGTCTGTATCTCTCTGTGCAGAACAAACACTAACAGTACTTGTTCTCTTCTGCGATCAGAGTAGTGGGTGGTAAAATTAAAGAGTCAAAATGATGTCACCAAAGGTTATAAAAAAGAAAAGACATTTGAATCAAGAAACAGAACCTGCAAAAGTGGTTTAACGTTTTTATGAAAGCCGAGCACGTTATTATATCGAGGCATTGATGAATTGGTCTTGGATTCGGTAATGACTGATCGGTAATTATCGAATAATAATTTAAAAATATCTTAATTTTTATTGTGTATTATTATTAAAATACATGTGTTAGTATTATGAAAAATTTAACACAATTTAATAATGAATCCAAATTCGGATAAATGATACCTCTCTCTTTTTTACGCACACTGGCCTTCAATTGCTTGTTGCTTTTACCTGTCATGGACTTTCAACTTTTTTATGCCCATTTTGATATCATTTTCAATTTATTTTCAGGAAACATGTTAAAAATTAATAATAATCATAAAGATACAGTACACAGAGGATACAAAATAGGCATGAATTTGTAGCCCATGATACTATTAATCCATTGCTAAAAGGTTAAGCCCATTTACCAAATTCAAATATCCTCTGGAAAAATACAAAACAAAACAAAAGTAAACAAAACATTTTCCTACTCAATTTTCTCCATTTCGAAATTTATTATTTAACATAATTTTTTTATCCAAGAAAATCATCCCACTATCCTGCACTTCAAAGTCGTGTTTTTTTTTTTTTTTTTTTTATGAAATCGTTGATAATCTCACAGTCATATTATCTCTTTTGGGCTTAAGCAGAACAGGTAAAACTCTGACTGTCTCAGACTCTTACAAGAAATACACTCCCTGAATTTGAACACAATATCTCAAAATGAGATCATGAGCCCTACGCCACGTCATGTTGCTCATTATGCACTCAATACTAATTTTTACATTCTATTATTACTTGGAACAGTACGCGCAAAAGCTAGCAAGCTACCAGGGCCCTATAACATCTCATAATTTTTTTTTTCAAAAAAAATGATAAGATAAGAAATGGGTTTAATCTCTTTGTTCATTTAAAACTTGAACTTTTGATAATAAATTTTACTAAGATGTTTGAAAATCTACACGCCATAACATTTTATAACTTGGATATTGGTTAATTTGATAAAAATATATTAGTTAAATCTCACCCACACCACAACCACTACAAAATTTTTAAAAGCCAAAAAAAATTTCCAATCAATCAATCGTATTAAAAGGATCTTTTATTTAAAAAATAAATAAAAATAAAAAAAAATCTTCCAATTTTCAGTATCGCTTAATATAATAATCATATATTTATGAACAACCAATAATTGAGAAGTGGCAAATTTCTCATCAATTTAAAACATTAGATAAAAGAAATAACAAGAAATTAAACAAGAGTTACTAGCTTCAATATAAAAAGAAAACTTAATAAGCAGATAGATAAATCACAGAGTTTACATGATTTGACGGAGAGTGACTCCTACGTATGTCCACTGGAAAAATGGGGGATTTTATTACTGAACGGGGTCAAGACCGACCCGAGTTACAAATGAGGGGAACTAACAAATACAATGATAAATACCTTGAATCTGAACAAGCCCGGTAAAATTCTCTAAAGAGGTCGGATGATTGACCAGTTTTCTCTCTATCACTGGTTATTAAGTTCTTGACTTTTTACAAATTGTGATATGGAAAAAAAATTCTAACCTTTGAATTTGAGACTTCAACCCCTTTATATATAGGCTTCCAAATTTATTATTTCACCGCCTCGGACGTCATCACATGTCACCTTGCCATCATTGCTGAGGTAAAAATAATATCGAGACTCAACATAATCAACGAAGGACGAAAGCGGTCAACTGCGGAGCAAATAGGGGCAAATTCGGAGTCGAAACCCGAGTCCAGAATTTGGATCGCTCATCGAGATGCGCGCTAGTTCAAAACCTGTCCAGAGAGGGGTTGCTAGTGACGCATCGCCATGCCCACATGGCTTGTCACGACACGTCGATGAAGAACTTGGGCGTCGCGACGTGGGTTGCGGATCGAGTTCGTCCATGACTCGATTTTTAAGCAGGAAACACCCCCCAGACCTCTTATATAAGCCACAACTCGTCCCAAAACGAATGGAAGAGTCTCATAAACTAATTTTACAGCCTCCAAAGGAATTTTTGAGAGAAAGAAAAGGCACATCAAATGAGCAAAACACATAAACTCAACAGCATGGAGCGAAGGACTGGCGATCTCGACAGAGTTTATTCTTCTTTTTACCTCTTTGATGTTTTATTTATCATTGAATATCTATTTCGAGCTTTTAAGCAAGTGTAGGAACTAAATCTTTAATCTGGGATTGTGATGAAACCTAATATTTATGAACTTATAAACTGATTTTCTTATATTTTGTGTGATGTTTTGGTTTATTTATTGAATCGCGTTCTTAATTCATCTTGTTGCTTGATCACCAATAGGATTGATATTGATATACATAACTGACAGATCCTATCTTGATACGCATGTGGATGCCGATTTTCGCCCGAGGTCCACAATCAAGAATTTATAGTATGGCAGCACTAGCGATCCTGAAAAACAAAGGTAGAATGAGCGGAGAGCACTGCCCACCGGTGTGGTGGGTGCTATAGGCACTCCGACGCTCAAGTCAGTGATGAAGACGAGCTGTAAATAATGGAAGAGCAAGGCTTGATGTTACCTTGACTTTTGTTGACTGCCGTGAGCGCGGTGGCTGGTGTTTAGAGAGTAAGAAGCTTAGAGAGCTCAAGTATGAGAGCCAAGACCTCTCTGTGAACAGTGAATCATCTCTTCCTTTTATAGACTTCTTCAAGGTCAGCTTTATTTCCTCCATTAATTGCTCGTCAGTTGGGTGTCTAAAACGGCTAACTACGTGAGGGAGGGAGTTACTAACCTTGATTTAAACATTTTAGTTTGGGTAACTGATAAGTCAAGGGTTTGCTTGGTAGGCCTCTATTTGTGTGTGGGCCTGATAAGGTAATTGGGTCCTTGGCCCAAGTCTATTCTAGGTACTATTTGGAGGGATTGGGCTATTACTAATATAGGGCCTGAAGCGAAAAGTTAAAAATGCCCTTGGTCCAAATTTGGCCGATACAACGCACATGATATCTTGAGGATCATTCCACACCCAACGAACAAGCGGAGGTCTGATCTAAATAGATCGGTGACTTGACTGCCATCAAAGTGCGGAGGATGCCTCATACATCCACAGTGGTACCTCAAGTCGGAGGATCACTATGCTCACTCAACCTGAGTAGATTCTTATTGATGTTAGTGTACCATCGATTAAGAATATTTGGTGAGTCGTTTAGTATTTATCCGATATAAACACCTACGTGTCTATACGAGTCTCCTGAGACTCATGGTTCATTGAGAAACCATTAGAATCCAACATTCCAATATATGACACGTACCAGTCTCAGCGGGTTTACTTACTGACCAAGTAATTGTAAACCTTGAACAGAAACAATTAAAGAATGATATTGTTATAATACTGCTCAATGTCAGTTGCGACACTTTTGCAACTGTATAATAACCAATCACTCTATAGTCATTTACATCTTTACCATATAATAAAATAATTTATATTATAGAAACTGTTTATTTTATTCATTAATAAAATATTTACACGAGAATTTACAGGGAAATACATAAGAAATTAGCACTCAGAGAACCAACCCTAACACTAGTGCTCTACGAGTATTTTTGATTATGTGAGACTCTCTAAGTTCAGGTATGTCAGTCACAGAATCAAATCCCGTGTCCATAATTTACCCACTCAAAAATTATGATGATCACAGATATTCTCGCTGAACCATACAAGTTGAGATTTTCGCATACGTATAATGTTTCGATCATAGGCATTCGGATAAATACTATAGACATAAATATAATCGTCAAATCTCATATTCGTGATTTCTCAAAACACTCGGAACTCATTTCCGAGTGTACCATGGCCATGGATTTGATAAATCGCAATCTCATGAAGTGGATACCTAAATCCAGTACGCAGAGTACTGATGGATCCTCTCTGGACACATCACCGAATATCATGAGTTTTAGTCCACACCCAACGAACAGGCGGATGTCTAACCTAAAAAAGTCAAAGACGTGACTGTCGTCAAAGTGTGGATGATAACTCATATATCCACCATGGTATCTCAAGTCAAATGACCATTATGATACTCAACTCGAGAAGATTCCTATTGACGCAAACGTACCATCTATTAGGAATCTTCCGTGAGTCATTCAGTGCTCATCCGCTATGAATACCTACATGTCTATACGAGCCTCCCTAGACTCGTGGCTCATTGAAATAAACCACCGGAATCTAATATTCCGATATACGACATGTACCAGTCTCCCGAGTTTACTTTTGGACCAATAATGCAAACTTTGATTAGGAACAGTTTAAGAATAATACTGTTATAATATTTCTCAATGTCAATTGCAATGATTTTGCAATTACATTATAATTTAATCATTCCTAGGTCAAACACGTCTTTACCATTTTTAAGATAATATATTGACGAAACTGTAAATTTTATTCATAATAAAATATTATCCATACACGTATTTACAAAGAAATACATGAGAAATCGGCACGCCGAGTACCAACTCCAACAAAAATTTTGTCTAAATTTTTAAATTTTTACCCATGCGTATTACTTGCAAAACTAGAAATTCTACAAAAAGAGACATCAATTTAGTATCCACACGTACATGGTATCTTATGGATAACGCTTAGCCTAAGATTAAAAAATAAATAAATAAAAAAGAGAGTCCAAAAACCAAATCAAATTCCCCCTGGGATATTCTAACTCTGCGTGGTGTGTAAGTTGTAATATTTTTTTCATAAATTTTCTCGAGTGCGTGATAGCATTTCACATGTATAATATCATGTAATATTATTTTATTAGGTATTCTCGTAAATTCACATGAAAAATTTGTGCGGTTGCATGAAAAATTAAATTTTTACAAAGCCAATACTTAATTAAAATATGAGAGGGTGTTAGATTTCATCAACCAACATAGAACTAGTCGAATTTCTCATGACATGGAGCTTAAATGAAAGAAATTTAGAAAATTTTATAAAATAAATTGATAAGGTTGTCTCTCACATGAGAATTATTTATATCTGTAAGTGGGATATAAACAATAGGGAAAAAGACATAGTCATATTGATCCCTTGTTGGGACATATATATAATATAGATCCCCAATATTTGTTAAAAAAAATATTTATTCGTTTTGTGTTTCTTAAAATGAGTCTCTTGTAAATATTTTAAAAAAAATAAAGGAGTTTTTGTGATTATTTCGTCAAACTATGAGGGTCTAATTGTCATTTTCCTTAAAGGATAAGTCTAATATAAAAACTTATTCCTTGTTTGTGACGAAAAATTAGCGTAAGAAGCAAGCTAGTGAGTCCAAGACATTCAATCGTCAAGCTATGTGGCAAAAAACTCTGCGTAGGAACTAAGCCAGTTCAAAAATTGGACCAAACGAATACGAATCAAATAATAATAATAAAAAAACAAAAATTTACATACAAGAGAAAGTAGAAAGAATCTAACCTCTATTGTTAAATAGAACCATTTTTATCACTCTCCATGCAGAGGCAAAAAAAAATTATCGATCCATGTCTTGCTTGAATCTGAGGCTACCACCGGACAAGAAAGCATGGAAGAGCTTCACTTCTAAATTACAGAGCAGACTACATAAGCTCCACAAGTCCAAGGCTATCAAGAAGACCAAAAAAGCAAATCGTTTTAATCAGAAGAAAGCAGGAGCAGTGTACGATAAGCTCTTCAAAGAGCCTG